>PVLD010020677.1:0-33337 GCA_004027595.1 Dinomys branickii | reverse complement strand
TTCCTGTTTGTTTTTTGAGACAGGGTATCACTATGTAGTTGATATGGGTCTTGAACTCACTATGTAGCCCAGGGTGGCCTTGAACTTATGTTGACCCGTCTGCCTCAGCCTGCTGAGTGTTGGGATTACAAGCATGTGCCACCATACCTGGTTAAGATATTTTTCATGCTTTTATCCCCTTAACTGATTAAGTCTGAACCTGGGATCAGAAGTGTGATACTACTCGGAATGATGAAATGTGTCATTTTTAGCTGATAGTTCAGTATTTTATACATTCCAGAAAAAGGACCTTGATATGCCCCATTTCTTTAAAATCTTTGTTATGAATGCATAAGGGAATAGTGCTGAGAATGGAAAATCCCAAGTGAAGAACAAATATCTAATGTGAAGAGTGCTGATGTACATGCTAGGCATGTTTACAAAGGGGCTTTTACATTTTTGCTGTTATTGTAGAAAGCTTTAAGACTAGGGATAAAAAATAACATGCATGGAAATGGATACTATTGACCAAATGCTAGAACTCAGTAGTTAACACTAGAACTCAGTAGTTAACAATTTCAAGAGTTGAAGAAGAATCTAAGTGTTGTACATTTCTTACACCTCCCCACATTTTCAACTAAAGTAGTTTATGGAGCCAGCCCAGTAATCATTGGTGGAACCTCCTGACTAAAGAGTGCATCTTGTAAACACTCTTGATAAGAACCCGAGGAGGAAGTGGTGGCTTTCCTGGGATGGATCAACTGCCTCTCTAGGATGCTGCCCTCTCACCATGCTCAGGCTATGGTCTTCCACTCTGGGCATATGTACACGGGTAATTCTGTCTCCCACAGAATTCCACCTTGGGGACTCAGTGTATGAGGCTAGCTGGAGAGGCAGAGGGCCCAATCCTGGAAAGGGTGGTCTATGAGAGAATCATGGAACTTCCTGGGAAGTGGGGTTTTGCATATCAGCATGCAAATTTGAGGTCTTTAGGCTTGTGTGTAAGGCTGCTGGCTAATGGAGAGGCTAGTTCATTGGAAACTCGCTAATCCTGGCAGGCACACAGGCACTCTGCTTTGGCAGTTCTCCACCTCTGCCTGCAGCAGGGCACTACATCAGCATGTTGGAGAAATTAGACAGTGCCAGCCCTTCTGTGCCAGCATGCCTATGCCCAGGGGGGCAGTCAGGAAGTCACTGATCATGTCTCCATCAGGGCGCACAAGGCACAGAAGGACAAGGCAGACACCTGGAGCTGAGGGCAACATTTGCATATGAGCACCTGGTTGCCTTCTGGGCATCCAGAAACCCCAGGCATGGACATGTTCTGCCCACAGGAGGGCTAGCAGTAGCAGGTGGAGGCAGAGCCAGGAGCCTGGGCACCGGTCTCCTGGAGCAGTCTGTGGGCACCTGCAACAATGGCTTCTGCATTCCAGGTTTCCTTATGTATGGATCAGGTTCAGGACACCCCTTGCTGTTGGTGAGAACTGAAACTCTGACAGAACATCACAGGGCTCTACAATTACGCAGGAATTGCTAAAATTGGACATGGGGTCTGGATATAGGGAAAGAAGGCACGGCAGATGTCTGGAATGAACACAGCAGAGATTTGGGACAACACTTGAAGGATGAAGACACACCTGTTTTTGCTCAGACAAGTGGTGGGGGCCCTGGGTCGGGAATCCTCAAGCACGGTCCTGCACTTCTAGAACAGAATTAACTGAGCCAGTCTCCAGCCCCAGGTGGGGCCCTGCCCATTGTCACAGAGAGGCTGCTGGTGGGAAAGCAGCTTCTCTGCACAGAGGCAGAACTTCGTTATCTCTCCAAACTCTTGATGGAGAAATTATGAAAACAGAAAATGGCAAGTAATTATGACTCTTGTTGTCAGTAGCTAAATGCTATCAGCAACCTGTTTACAAATGTGTCATCCCCCTGTTCTATATGAACATTAATGTGTATAAAATAACCAGAGGAAATTTTCACATGTAGCTCACTGTGCATCCTGTGACAGAATCTCTCGGTGTCTGTCTATCACTTTTACAGTAAATTCCCATGTGATTTGCCCTCTGCTGTTCCATGAGCCACACCTCTCACCTCTGACCAAGAGGCTTGCTCCTGGCCTCTCATGCCCTGAACACCTTCTTACTCTGTCCCTATCTCCCGTACCCCAGGTACACACACAGATGAGCAGGTGTGCGCATTTCTTCTCCCCTCTAGTTCACTCTGTCATTTGTACCTTGAGTACGCCTCTTACTCCTTGAAGCGTCCCAGGCTTCCTGCTTCTTCCTCGTGGTTCAGAGCTGCCGATGTGGTTCAGCCTCACGTTTATCACAGCTCTGTTATCATTGTATTAGTGATCACTTACTCAGTCTTCCTTTTGAGCGGGGCCTGGTCTATCCCATCTGCTGCTCTCTGCCCGCATCTGCCAGCAGGATTTGCTGCACATACCTGGAAGTGGCTGAGTGGGTGCTGAATGCTTCTAGGATGATTCCTGCTGATCTCTGTCCCTGTATCTGCGTTATGTTCAGAGGGTGTTGTGCTGTGACCTGATCTGTTTACAGGTGTCCGATGTTGCTTTGTTCTGGGTGATTTTCCTTGCTGCTGGTGTTGGCTGCTGTGCCTCCTGAGGCCACACAGGTCCAGCGTTGCTGGTGCTTGCATGGCATCCTCAGATATTTTGGAGTCCCCACGGGAACATGCTAACGTTATGATTACACAAAGGTTAAAGGGTATTGAAGATGTAGAGAAAACACTGAGCTCTGTGGCCTTTCTCAACATTTTTCTTGAGAGACTCATTCTCCTCCAGGTAGAGCCATCATTTTTTAGTATATGTGCTGCTGAAGTGAGCATGAGCCATAGTTTTAAGCTGAAATGTAGGAATCCATCTGGGAACCAGGTGTGTGTGGGACGTCCTTGCTGTATGTCCTTCTCAGTGACGCAGCCCGCCCCCATTGGTGAGCTTGTGAGCTAGACTTCAGTTTCCTTGCCAGAAGTGAGCACACATAAACCTGCTGTGATTGCTGGAGATCTTACTCATCTTCCATCCTCGGATCAGCCTGGGAGGGTAGAGATGGCTTCCGCGTGATAGCCAGTACTTCCCCACACATTTGGAAATTAGCCGGCGATTTCTTTTTTTCCAGGCTTGGCACAGAACAGTTCTTTCAACAGCTGAGAGCTATGGAAATTTTCAAGAAAAGCCAGCTTCCCGCCAATCCGTCATAAATGCTCCATTCTGGTTCCTAATTAAGAGAATGCTATGCACTCATTCTTTTAAAAAAGCATCAGTTCTACAATGAAGAGTTCCATCACCTATGTTTTACGCATGGACAATAGTGCCAGGTGCCCCTCCTTTGCCTCATTAAGCTCAGCAGAGAGCTTTAAGCCCTGTGCCCTTTCTGGGCAGTTGGAGGGATGCTCAGCAAGACTGAGTGTGAGTGGTCTATGTGCTGCTCCTCCGTGTGATTCCCATTTGCTCTGCTTCTGTGGCCCCGGAGCTTTGCCTGATCATCGGCTCGTTCTGTAGAGGGCAGAGGATCTGATGTGTGGAGGTTCAGTGTTATGAGAGGAAACAAAAACAACCACCCAGCTGTCCACTTTCAGTGTAGTTCCCAACAAATTACAGAGGATATTGAATACTTGGGGAAGACTGTGTTGGGTGACTTTGCCTGCAATAAGCAGAAGTAAGTGCTCCGAGCAAGTTTCAAGTGGGCTGGGCTGAGCTGTGCTATTTGGTTTGTAACCCATGCTAAATGCATTTTTGACTTACAGTGTGTTTAATGTACAATGGGCGACTGCCCCTGCCCCATTGGCTATCAAGAGCCCCAGGGCCTGCACCCTGTCCCCAGCTGTGCAGTTCTTAGGGCTTCATGATTTGTAACCCTACTGATGCAAGTGGCCTGTTAGAGCTGAAGTTCTCAAAACACTTAACTGAGTTTATGATTGTCTAGGGGAAATAAAAGCTGATTCACTTAGCAAGAGAAAGCTCATGGGGCAGTTTCTTGGATTTCTTGAATCCCTACGAGCAAAGTTATTTTAACTGGTCACTAGATTGCTATCTACTTAAATTTTAGCTACTTAAAGGAGGATACGATGAATGTTAGTACTGTTCACCACAAACCTGAGGTGATTCACTTCCTCATTGTCTTTCCTGTGCTGGCTTGTACCTTTCAGGCATAGCCAACGGGGATTTTCTCCCCATGGATAGTGTTTGCCATGGTTCCTCTTTCACGATCATCAGACCTGGGGAGATATCCCTGGGCATCAGCACCATTCTCTGAATTATGTGAGCCTGGGCGGTCTTGTCTTGAGGCAGATGGTCTTATCTTGGAAGACATATAACACAGCTCACTTGGGTTATTTCTGAGAATTCTACAATTCTGGGGGTTCATGGTATGAAACTGTAACGCTGAGGCTTCTCTGAAGTTCACCCAATGTCCCCTCCTCGCAGCTTCTAACTTACACCCCTTGTGATAAGGACGACTCTGTCCATGTATTCCAGATAGAAACATGCCTTGGTTCATTGCCCCAGGCACATTCATTGGCTCAATATAATGACTTTAATTTAGCTCTTAAAACTATGGTTAAGCTCTAAAGTTTTCAAATACTTCAAAATATCCGTGCAGAAATCTGTGTTAATACTTCAGAATAACCTCTTCAAGTTGGCCCTGACTCCTCCTTTGCCCCCATGAGTTGCTGGGTTTGATCCTTCCTCTCTGGGGACAGTCCTCCATGGCTGAATTTTCCACTGACTCTGAGGAATAATTCACTGTTTATGGAAAGTGTCATTGCTTCTTGATCGCATTGCTCACCTTCTGCCACAGTCGGTTCTAAGACCAATTTTTGACTATCCATAATCAGCAGGGCTTGGAGGGGCTGTCTATGAAGGAGCTGGGTCTATGTTGGTGGGATGAGCTGCGTGGACAGGATGCTGGAGTCTGCATTTGCAAAGCTGGTTTGTTCCTCCAGGGATACTGGAGGTCCCAGAGAAAAGGGTCCCTGTTTTCACTGTGTAGATACTACACATGGAAGAGCCAAAGCACCTTCTAGCCCAGATGGCCACTTTTGTTCTATGGGTGTGTGGTTTTCTTCCCTCGGGCACCCAGAAGTGCAATGACCTTCTTGGAGACGATGCCCACAAGGAGAGCCCAGCTGTTGTAAGGCTGTGGTTATCATGAAGAGCAAGGGCATGCCTTGGAGCCACGGTGGCATCCACTGTCTGCTGGTGGCCCCTTTTCTCCCTCTCACCCATGAAAAGTGACTGTAGAGGTGAGGGGTGTGAGGTCTGGAACAACCCTAGCCTCTGGTAAAGGCTCTGGCAGCTGACTTCCTTCCCAAGAGAGTCAGTTTACATCTGCAAGCCATGGAATGTGCTAGAAGAGCAGCTGGAGTCCTGCACAATTCTTCTTGGATGGGGACAGAAAAACCATACTTGCCCCTGTGTCTCTTCCCTGACAAGTAGGATGCACCCTTTAGACTTTGCAGCAGGCTGTTGCCAAGTGTCCCCATGCCACTGCAGCCCTGAGGATTTTGGGGTCCCCGTGGTTTTCTGGGAAGAACCTAAAGGCAGGTCGACAGGAAAATAACTGGCACAGATCACATTTTTGCAGCAAGGCCAGGGCAAGTCACTCATGATTATTTCTAAGGACAAGACTGAAAGGGGATAAGTATGTGATGTCCTCTTCCCACAGCTCCAAGGTCTCAGTTCAAGGTAGCCCACTGACAAAATGTTTTTCAAGTTTGGGCATTGTGGTAGGACTGAGATGGGAGGGGAAGTCTCTTTGGGTTGTGGATTCTGCTCATATATATATAAATCTTGCCCACAGGGTCCAATATAGTGTGGGCAAAGCAAGTACAGACACCACACCCACAAGATCGGAAGCGAATTCAGGTCCTCCCTAAACCAAAACACCAGAGACTAAACCCATAGGATTAGAGGAGGTGGGTTGAGGAAAAGCAAGCAGAGTTCATGAGCTCCTGCCAAATGCTAATGCCGGAACAGTGATTGTACGAAAAATGGGTACATGAAATTTCAAGGTCAGGGGTCTGGTGGGCACCCAGAAATAACCTTGCACCTAAATAACTGATTCCTCTTTTCTGAATTTCTAGATGACCCTCTTTAATTACAAGCTTTTATATTTGACTGCGTTCTCCTTACATTGCCCCATATCATGCCATTAAACGATTTGCCTGTTCCCTTTTAGAGATGATTCCCAGTAATTTCAGAGATTGATTCCACATGATGCCTATCCTCTCAACCAACACCACGTGCTACAGTTGAGGAAATATTCAAATAAGATTGGGAGCACATGCTGGTTGTTCTTTTATCACGATTTATGTAACAGATGTTTTTTAAAATAATATTTTGCAGATTTAGAGAACATTCAGTAGAATTCTATTACACCAGTAGTAAATTTAAAGTAATTCCTTTGTGTCACTTAAGAATTTGGAATGAGTAAAATTTTATGTTTCTATGATGCAAAGCTTCTTTTGCTACACTCAAGGGTATTTTGTGTTGGTAGAATTCCTTGATTAAAGCCAACGATTTGTTTATGATTCTTTTAATATCATAAAAATGTTTATGTATCAAAGACTATGCTATGCAATTAGCGTGTATTAGACATTCCAGCTATCCTGGTGTGCTTGTCATCTGCTGTCCTCTCCCGGGGAGACAGCCTGTGAGCTGAATGATCCTCAGTGGGGTGTAGAACCGGGCTCACCCCAGGACTTGGGTCCTGGCCAGTTCTCAGAGATTGTGAGTCTTAGACCCAACCAGAGCTGGGCAGCCCCGCTGGCACTTTCCCATCTCAGTTGTCCATATGCCTTCCAGAAAATGGGTTGGGCACCTTCTGTTTCCTTTTTTCATTCATCCCTCATCATCTTACACCTGTAGGTCTAGCTGGGGCAAGTCGTACGGGGAGTCTGGTGCTCCCGGGCGCCTGTGCACCTTTGTAGGTGCACAAGAAGGCTGAGTCCAAGCTCTGCTCTAAGTTTTCCAGCAGCTCTGCTTGTCAGTGAGAGTTGCTGTGGAGGAGGGAGACGTTGTACCGGCTTTTGCTCCTGTCACAGGGTTTCTACCTAAGATCAAATGTTGCAGGCTCAGGGTTCTGCCCCCACACGCTATCTGTCTCTCCTTAATACTTCAACTTCGGTTTAATCTTGTGTGCTTTGGTAGTGTGAGTATACCGGATGGTGAAACTGCCTTTGCCCTTTCACACAGAAGTGAGTCAGATGCAAAGACAGGAATCCAAGATACTCACTGGTAGCCTCATATGCCAGTGAAAATTGTACTTATGCGGTTGGAGAACACATTGCTGGAAGCATGTGTGTTAGGGAGTCAGGACAAATATGTTTGCTGCTAGGCCTTCTGTCTATGTGGCTCTGTGTGTGGGTGTCTGTGTCTTTTCCCATAACAGAAATGAAGGAGACCACCCCAATTTGGCAGCCTTCCCTGTTGCTCAAAGCAGATTTGGGTTTGATTATGTTAACAGTCATATGTAGACCTCTTACTTTTAAAGAGCCTTTTATATGGACATGAACATACTTTATATGTATCTAGACCATGTTAAATGGGTCACTCTATCTTCTACCTGTCTGTCTGTCTGTCTGTCATCTTCATCACGGTCTATCATCTACCTGTCTGTATGTTTGATGGCGATTGTTCACAGCACCGACTCTGGACTCACTCCCTGGTTCTGCACTCTTCCTCCCCTCCCACCTCCTGAATCCCTTCCTTCCCTGTTCCAGTGCGGAGGACAGCAGCGGCTCCCATCTTCAAGCTCCTCACTCCCAGCCGTGTCCCGGGTGCTGAGGACCAATAGTCTCGCTTCCCGGAGGCCCATGATGTCTTTACCCGACCCCTGAGATGCTGTACTTGGACAAGGACACTTGCCTAGTGTCTCTCTATCCTTGGAATCTTTAAAAAGAACTACTGAAGGCTTCCACAGATTAAGGTGTCTACCTTTTTTCCATTTAAAAAATTGAGATAAAGTTCATGTAACAGAAAATTAAAGGGTTTAAAGTGTTTCTCTGGTTTTGAGCCCATGCAAAGCACTGTGCAACCATCACCACGATCTAGTTCCTAAACAGTATCACCCAAAAGGAAACCCTACACCTACTGAGCTACCGCTCCCACAGCCCAAGGCCTGAGGGGTACCATGTCTTCTTTCTGGCTCCGTGGACCTGCTTACCTTGGAGTCTTTATAGACATGGGATCCTATTGTCCAGTAGATGTTCTGTCAGATCTGACTTCTTCACTGCATGTTCAGGGTTCACCTGTGCTACAGTGTGTGTCAGACTCCCATTGTTTGCAACATGGGGGCACACTCAAACATGGAGACGCACCACATGTCCATACTTTCATGGTTGTGGGGGGGGGGGTTTCATCTTCCGGCAATTGTGAACCGGGCTGCTACGGAATATACCCTTTTAGCTGAAGAGGCAACTTTAAAAATTAAATACCTAAAATATAGGCAATTTTTTGTGTATTAGTCAAGTCTTCTACCATAAAGATACTTAGAAGAAAGTGGTCATATCATCTATACATGTGTACAGTGCAGGTACAGGGGTTTGTTTGAACTGTAATAATTTTAGGGCTTTCCAAAAGAAGCTGTATCTTTACAACCAACATTAGTAATTGCCATATTATTAGACAAAGGGTGATTGGCTGTATACCTGATGTCTCAATCATTAAGCAGAAATGGTTACTTATAAATCCCCTGGGACATATAGCTGCACTTGGTGTTTTAGACTTTATCGTGATTGCGGAGAATGATGTTCATGGTTCAACATTTTATGAGTACTAAACATATAAACCTTAGGAATACCTTATCTATTGCCAGAAAAGTTACCCTGCTCCCTTGATGTCTACAGAGAGTCAGAATTTCTAACTAGTTAGAAAGCAGCATGCGTAATCATGCTCAACTTTGATAGGCATGACCTAAGTTTGGTGGCCTAGATCAGACTTAACAAATATTTGAACAGCATTAGGGGAGGTTTCTGAAATAACAGAATGTATCCATCCTAAAGAAAAGGCACACAGATGTCTTTGTGCCATTTATAGAAATGTTGGGAGATACCTCTCCTACTTTCTATTCTTCAGCAGAGATTTTGTGTTCTTAGTCATGTCTGACAATACCCAGGCTATGAACTAATCCTCGTCTTTTAAAAATTTTATGTTTATAGCTTATCTTTCCAAATAGAAACTTGAAATCATTAAATAATTCGTTTTTGATTCATGGATTCAGAATGACAGCTATCCATTCAAATTGTTAAGGGTATGCTGAATAAATTGGTAGAAGGTGGACAGTAAATTTAATGTATCAGCTTATTTATTATGTACTAATAAACATCAACTCTGACTTTATCTTTTGTTATTGGCCAGTTCCTTTGGTAGAGAAAAGGGTAGTAGATTATCTCACCCCTGCCTTGGATGTCAACTTGAGTGCTATCATTGCTGAATTCCTGTTTGTCCTTCTAGGTGTGTATGAATAAATGTTTAAACATCATAACATTAAGTGATGTGAAATGCTTCTTTAGTGAGGACAGTTTGCCCCTTCTGGGGTCAAAAAGGAGAAAATGTCTCTAATTAAAACAGAATGTCATTGATTTGTCTCTGTAAATATTAGAGTGGATACATTTAGAAGACTGAGTCACCGCTGCCACAACCTTTTTAACTGAAAAGGCAACTTTAAAAATTAAATACCTAAAATGTATGCAATTTTTTTGTATATTAGTTACGTCTTCTACCATAAAGATTCTTAGAAGAAAGTGGTTATATCATCTTTTCAAAAAACACATATTGCTTGACGTTTTCAGGAAGCAAATAGAACTAGTGATATTGACGCCTTCCGATTCTGGCTTCTGATAACACCTCCCATGCCCGGAATAGCATGTGTCCCCTGAGAAGCATATGTACAAGGTCTAAAGCCACATATTGGGGTTATCCACGCAGGAGGTGTGGGCTGACTGTGCAGCTGAGGGGAAAGTGGACACCCTGCTGGGCCCTTGGCATCTAACTCTGTCTCCTTTGAAACCACCCACACTGGACCTCACACAAAAAGAAGCTAAGTAGGCAGATACAAAACTCTCCTTAGCAAGCAGTGTGGGAAAAGGACGATGCTGAGGATTCTCACATGTGGATGATCCTGTTACTATCAAAGCCACTGGCATTTCTCCCTGAATAACAAGCAATAGCAATGTATGCTGAGATTGGACTCTGAAATCAGCCTGAATGAATGCTGTTCCTTCAGAGCTCAGGGTGCCCACTCCACCAGACAGGGTGCTTACTCCATAGGACAATACCCACTCTATAGGACAATACCCACTCCAGAGGACATGGTGCCCACTTCACAGGATATGGTGCCCATTCCATAGGATATAGTGTCCACTCTATAGCACAATGCCCACTCCACAGGATGGGCTCCCTCTCTACAGGACAATACCCATGTCACAAGGCAACCACCCCATAACCCATGGAAACTTCATGAATGAGGTTAATGTTCTCATAGAAACAGGCCTAAGAACGTCAGCTCCTTTCATCATGTGAGACCCTGCAAAAAGTTGTTCTGAGAAAGTAGGCTCTGACGAGGTACTGAATCTGCACCTGTACCTCTCCATCTCCAGAACAATGAAGAGTAAACCTTGCTGCTCCTAATCCACCCAGTGCTATGGCCTTTCCTCACAGCAGCCTCTGCAGACTAAGACACAATTTGAAATGGGAGTGTGATGCTGCCGACAAATGCCCAGGATGTGGCAGTGGCTTCAGAGCAGGGTCCTGGCACCGGTTGGGCAAGCCTGAAGGTCCCTGCTGGGAATGCCCACACTGCTGGGAATAGACCTGAGGATGATTAGTGTGAGGGCTTGGGAAGGGAGGACGAACGCTGTTGGGAAGGCCGCAGTCTTCCGGCACTACAGCTAGGTGGTTGTGAGCGGACCTAGCCCTCTGGGTGCTTGGAGGCTGTATTTCTTTATGTCTGCATGCAACACTAGTCAGTGTTATTTTATAAATGGAGGACTGAGGCTTCTCGGCAGGATGTCTTGTTGCTAGAGGGTTTTCACAGATGCAGAGGATGGGCCTGCCCTGGGCTGGCTGGGCTTACACACCTGACTCCCTGCCCTTTCCTCTTCAGCTTGTAGGAGTGGACCTTCATTATGCAATACCCAACGCAGTAACAATGGCAGTGACTGGTTTCAATGATCTTGTGAAAAAATATAGATGAAGTGTAATTAATTAATTCTCTTATTTCTTTACCATTTATTCAGTAAAGGACATTGGGCATTGTGGAGAAATTAGTTAACTTTTGACTAGTTTAAAAGTTCCAGAAACTGTTTAGCAGATGGGGAAAAAATTCTAAGATTAGATTTGAGTCCTGCCCTAGATAAAGCAGATGCAAATCCTGAGTGATTGTCATTTTCTTCCTAACATATGATCTGTGCAAGTGGAAAAACACAGGGACATTTGGGGATAATGATTGGCCCAGGCTAATTATGTATTTGGTTAGATATTCTTTTCCCAGACAAAACCTAGTTGCCAGGAGTTGCCCTGGAAACTACTAAGGAACCCTGGAGTCAGCAGCTGCCTCTGTCCCTCTGGGCCTCTCACTCCCAGGTCCCAACCCTACTTCAGGGCAACTTGAGTGTTGGCAGCACGTTTTCTAGAGATCATGCTAAGACTTGGTTTTGTGGAAGAGATACTTCTGTGGAAGAGACGTAGGTAGGCTGCATCTCTTGCCCTCTAAGTTGAGGCTGGAATAGCCGACCCAGAGTCCACTTTCAGGGGTGGACCAGCTGACCTTGGGAAAGTGCCCTCAATTACACATTTCCTGTTGCTGATCTCTGGCACTGTCATCCCTTTCCACGGATATAAGGAGAGAGATTACATCCTTAGAAAACCCTGGGAATGGCAAGTCCTAGGAAATAAAACCAATAAAGCAAGACAGCAGCAGCCAGATCATGCAGGCCTTCAACACAGAAGGTTTTCATCCACTGCCAACCCCAAAGCCTTCTTCCGATACACAGGCAAAATGGTTTGAAAAAACGTTTTGAATGCAAAGCCTCCAGAGTCCCTGCTGTGTGCCATTTGGGCAGCCAGAGCATTGACCCATATTTGCAAAGTCAGCTTGAAATCTGAACTCCACCTTATAATATAGCCTGCAGGGAGAAAATCAGAAAATGTATATCTCATACATTAATGAGAGCATATATTATTAGCGAATTATGTACCTATCTAATATATATTAGCAACAGTATACACTATTAGCATGTGTTTCTACCCAGAGCCGAGGGACGCAACTCCCCCGCCTATCTCAAACGCTCATGCTGACCTGCTGGGAACCACGAATTATAAATGAGTCTCGGGATTGTACTCTTGTCCTTGTCCCGCCTTCCAGCCAGACTGGAAGGAGGAAACGCCCCGCTCTTTTCCTGTCGAACCTGGAAGCCCTAGGGCTAATGGCTGCTGCGGTGCTCATAGGACAAGAGAAGACCTGCTGGAGATGACAGCCATCTGGGGAAGCTACAGCTTCCTCATGCCCCCACACCCTGGGCCTTGGCCTTGTCCTTGTAAGAATGCTTGTTCTCCTCACTAGGCCGCCTGAACGCCGTTACTGTCCTACCGCTCTTCCCTCGTTTCCTTGATCCAGATGTAATGAATAACTGCTGAGGTTTTGGTACGTTATGGCCTTTTGTTCCCGGAGAACACTGATCACCCCAGATTCCTGCCTGCACCCCTATTCCACTTCTTTCTCTTCCTTTTCTTTCTCACAGTGCGCAGTAACCTGGGCAGGAGGCTGGGGACTCACTGCAGGCTTCCCCAGAAACTGGCTCTGTGGAAAGAGTTGTTAATACTAAGCTGCCAGAGACAGCAAGCTTTTCCTTCGACCTTCTTTTTTCCCTCCCCTCCTTTCTATTCCTCTCTCCCTTTATCCCTCGCCTTCTCTATCCTGTCTTCCTTTGCCTCCTATTTCTTTGTAGTACTGTACTAAGGATTGAACCCAGGGCCTTTACATTAAGCTACGTCTCAGTCCTTTTTATTTATTTACTTTGAGGCAGGATCTGCTAAGTTGATAAATTCCATGAACTGTGCTCAAACTTGTGACTCTCCTGCCTCAGTCTCCCAGAGTGCTAGGATTACAGATATTCACTATCACACCCAGTTTCATTTTCCTTCTTTTATAGTATGCAGTTTACAGATCTGCAAACTAAATTTTTCTTGTGTTAAAATTTGTTGTATTTTTTTCTCCATCATGATTCATAGGTGACCAGGAGACTGCTTTCTGCATGCTTCCTCTCCCACTCTGGGACAAGCCAGGCCATGTGTGGGCACAGGGCCGTCATCTTCCTATCCCCCTCTGGGACCCTGCTGTCTTTGGGGAAGGATATTTGCCTTTACTAACTTCACACTGAGCAGGATAGGCCCCCTTCTACAGGGAAGGAAGCTGGCATTCAAGAGGGAGGCTTGAGTTGGCCCACGGAACTTCCATGTGGAGCTGGGTGGCTCTTGGACCCACTGACACATTTCCATTGTGGCTTCTTCCTTTCCAGTGGAATAACTTTCTGTAATCTGGTGCCCACAGTGCTCTTTGCTAATAAAACCAGAGGAGCAAGGGAGAATCTATTTCTTAACATGTGTGTGATTGGAGGGAAAATCATCTTTTAGAAAGACTGTAATATCCTCTTACCATAGCCAGATGCAGAAACTGAAAACACGGCCTATGATAAGAGTTCCCGACTGCTGACGTAGTGCTGGACGCCATTCTTCAGAGGAGGACCTGGCCCCCACCATGGTGCTGCTTGCCATACCATGTCCTGGCTCGCACTCTGTGCCTCCCTGTTGTCATGTGAACAAACAGAGTAAACCCGTGTCTTCCTAGTCCATAGCTCAGCCAAGGAGACCCCAGAAGAACTCTCTCATTAGCTGCCATGCTAAACACCATGAGGAACACACAAACTTATTTCATTGAATTTTGAAAAAAGATAGCTCAAAATGCCTCTTTTACCTGATGGCAGAATATGTCTGGCTATGGATACACAATAAAGAGAAGACAGGCACAAGCACTCTGGGAATAGGGTCACATCCATTCATCTTCTTTCTCTCTGGACACGAAACTGGGATACTGGGATGTGACACCCGCAGCTCAGAGGAGGAGAGGTTTCAGGAGATCTAGTCCATGGTTGTCTGGTTCCAAGACCTCGTGGCAGAAGGGCACGATGGGGCAAAGCTGCTTAGTTCATGGGGTGGGAAGCGGAGCAGAGGAACCTCACCAGAGAGGAGGTGATGGACGACCAGATATAGTGCTGGAGGGCACACCTGCCTCGATGACCCACCCAGACGTACCCACAATGCACTACACCAAATTCCTTGGGCAGCTCCCAAGCCAGTCAAGCTAGAACTTCCCCCTAAGCCCACAACCCATATAATATGTAATTTTGGAGCGATTTGCTCTAGTCCACATGAGCTCAATGAAGAATTAAACTGCAGCTGTGCTTGGATGCTGGTGGCTCTCCCTTTGCTTGGGCTCTGGGAGGCTCCACACTGACAGCCTCATGGAGGAAGCAGAGCACCCGTCTTTCAGGAGTACTAACCCTAGTTGGGACAGTGTTCCAGGCACATATTACCTCTGTCAATTTGGGAGTGGGACCTGATGAAGTTGTCTTATCAATGACAGGATGAGCCTTACCTTGGACTAAGAACCCACAGCATATTCTTCAGTTTTCTCAGAGTAGGTGTGGGCTTCCTCAACTGGGGGTTTCTGTGAGAGTTGGGGAGGACGGCAGACCTCGGGTGACAGCCCCCTGCTCAGCCCATTCAAAGCCTCAACTTACAAAGGTCCCTGCGCCCTCTACTCAGGGCTGCAGCTGCTGAACTGATTAGTTCTAGATGCCAGAATCAGGCAGGACTCGGAGCATATATCTGTAATGCTAGCACTCTGAGAGGCTGAGGCAGGAAAATAGTAAGTTTGAGCCCATCTTGGCAATTTAGTAATTTAGTGAGATCCTGTCTCAAAATAAAATAATAATAGAATGAAGCATTTTGTATTTCAATAGTATGAGAAGAGTAAACTAAAACCAAAATCAGAACTAGACCATTATAGTCTCATTTTAGCTTTTTTGGCATTCTTTCTCAATCATTTGACAGTGAGAGAATCCATTTCCTCAGGCACGTGGTCTCCGGTTCCTCCCTGTACCTCCTTTGCTGAGAATGATGTACAAATCCTCTAGTACAATTCAGAGGATCAAATGGATTCCATTCTTTACAAGTGTAAAATATCAGTATCAGCCTACATGTATTTGTTCTTGCACGTTCTGCTTGAAGTTATTTATCTGATTCCACTACAGTCGAATTCTCAGGATGTACCTGTCTGAGGCTCCCGCCTGAACCTGTCAGTGTGTAAAATAATAATTCACTCATGTTTCCAGTTTACCAGCCACGTTGGGTTGAAAAGATATTCTGATATCTAGGTACTATATCCTGCTTGCAAACCTTTAAAAAGAGTTTTGAGATTGCTAAATATTCCTTGAGATTCTTCTTGAAACAGGGAGTCAAGCCTGAAACATGCGACATGTGGTTTCTTATGCTTTCTCTTCGGAAAAGTAATGCAAGAGATAAAAGCAGCTGCTTGGGAATGTTAACTAGAGCTCAATCCTGAGTCTATGATAAAACAAGTATGAAAATACTAAATTCAATCCTCATAAGATAGTGCAATTTTCTCTGCAGTGCATTTGGTAGTGGGTGAGGGTTTTCTGCTGGGAAGGCACCATCCTGAGCTAAGAAGGTTGGTGTTCAATGTCTTGTCTCAATTTTCCTTAGGAGCCTGAGGAGTACTCAGCACACAGCACTGAGAATGAGAAGGTACAGCTGCTCCTTTCAAGGAAGGCAGTGACTCTGAGGAACTCAGCACTTTTCCACCAGATCTCATTCTTCCAGCAGGGCAGCAGGTACTATTCTAGTCCAAGATGTGGTTCTTCCCTGCCAGAATCTAGGATCCTCCCCCTACCTCTCTTCCTGGAGCCCATTTTCACCTTATGCTGGTGCTCAGGAGGGCAGGTCAAAGCCTCACCTGCCCCACGAACTGTGAGAGGTCAGTGAGAGTCCTCAGGCTCTGCATCAGTAGCACCACTTTGTGGCGTCTTCCCACGAAGTGCAGAAGAACTCAGCACTCACCTGCCCTGCAGGGCACCAGACCACCCTGGGCCCTCTGTGCCTAGGCAAGCTTTGGCTAGAACCTGTTGGAGTCTGTTCTGTTTGCTCTCTTCACACCTAGGAATTGGGGTGGGTGGGAGTGTGGTGACAAATTTCCAAGGAAAAGGGTCAGTCTGGTACTTCCACAACCAGCACACACCCACGTCAGACATCCGGGGCTCTGGCCGGGGGCTTCACCTGTGCTGCCTCGCTCTGCAGTGGGCAGAGACACAGGCCTGTGGGAGGCAAGGAAAGCAGAGGAGGTGCGACTGGTGCAGTGAGGAACGTGGACTTCAGACAGGATCCTGAGCCATGTTCCTTCCCCAGGGACTATTTCAGGGTCTCAGCCCTGGTGGGGATGGAAGAACTGCCCTTTTCTGCTTCTGTCCTGGCCACAACACCTCACAGCAGCAGCGCTTCTGCAGGTGATTCCGGCGGTCAGTTGCTTTCTATCTAGGTCAGTGACCAGTGACGTGCGTGACCCTTCTTGTATGGTGTGGAGGATTTGGGACAGAGCTAAGCAGCTGGTCTGGCCTGCAAGGCCCTGCTCACACTGAGCCTTGGTTCTCCAGCTACTGTGCACTGCAGAGGCTCCTATTTCTCTGAATAACCTGTGCTTTCTCTGTGGATGCCTGTGCTTCTGCTAGCCCTCCTTACTTGCTTGATTCAGAAGTGACCTGGCACCCACTTGTCAGTGCAGATTTGGCAAGGGTGAACACAGTCTCAGGGAATTCGGAGTAGGGGAAAATGCCGGCAGGCCATGAACAAAGCCAAGTGACCCAGAAGAGTTTCCACAGGGATTCGGTTTCCCATTTAGATCAAGACTTGGCATACTTTATTCCTGAGCCATTCTTGGGCAAAGCTGGAGATGAATAAAACACCATGTGGGGGTGGAAAGGCCTGCAGTTTTCCTGTCCCTGAAAGATCATTGCTCATACTTTCAACATGCCCAAGGCTGTAAGCCTGGATCGAGCCATGGGATCTTTGACCTTAAGAAACTTGCCATCTACTTGGGGTTATGACATACAAACATATAAAATATTAATAACAATAAGTTAAAAATAGGCAATTTATCCCAAAGTAGAACTTTTTTCCAAATAAGTTGTAAGAGCCAATGTGCTCCAGGCAGTGGAGGGAGAGAAGAAGGGCTTGGGGCTGAGCTGCTGGAAAGATTCTCTCTTCACATTAGGGAGCGGGCCCTGTCCTGCTGGGAGTGGGGAGAGACACCACGGGTAGGAAGGGTGGGCCCATCTTGTCACCAGGGCCACTTTGCCCCTCACCACCTCTTACCAGCAATGAGGGCTGGTTCTTGGTACAGGTGTTGCAGTGGGGCCTCGGGTGTGTGTGTGTAAATGGGCCTGGTGTATAAATGCATGAATGAGTGTGTGGATGACTGTGTTGTATAAGTTTGTGTGGATGCCTGTGCCCCAAGCATGGATATGGAACCTGTTTCATCACACTCAGTGTTGGAGTAAAACCACAGCTCAGTGACTTGAAGTTTAGAAAAGCTCTGGGAGTGACATAGGGCAAGGCCTTCAGTGGCTCAGGGCAGTGAGAGTGTGATTCACTCATCCTGTCCTCTCAGGATCTATTTGCACATTTGCTGGCCAACCTGAGAGTCATGGACTCCTGGGGCTTTATGGTGCCTGGGGCAAGCAGAGCCCTAGGGCCCAGGTGGGAAAGAACAAAGTTTCATCCTTACTCCACAGAGTAGGGCAGACCATGCTAAGTCAGAGAGCAAAGGGGCCAGGGCCTAAGTGGGGACAACATCCATCCTCCTGAAACAGGTAGGTGGGACCCAGGGCCATTCCAAACACTAATTCTGTGAAGCTGGCTGCTTCCATTAAAATTAATTCTGGGAAGTAAATCTAATGTAAAGGTTCAAAGGATCAAACAGATTCCACTTCATGCTTTTAAGTCCCTCCTCTCCAAACTCCAGCTTGTATGTGTGTTTCAGGTTCTGGTTACATTCTCAGAGCCCACTGGAGGGTGGGAGGCACCCTACAAGTCAGATGACGACACTAGATGATAAGAGGCACATCTCAGTACAAGGCATCCAGCAGGCTGCCACTGTGTATCTGCCATCTGCCATCTCTCACAAGGCATCCAGCACATTGCCACTTCCATGGAATAGCATAAAGATTCTCTTATTTTTCTTCTTTTGCAACAAGTCTTTCAAATCTTGTGCACATTTTACTCTTGGAGACATCTCAGTTTGGACAAGCTGTGCTTCAAGGATCCAGTAGCCCCCTTTGGCTGGTGGATTCCTCATGGGGAGGGAGAAGCTGTCACCCTGAGCACAGGCTCTTGGGAATACACACCAAGCAGCATGTCTGACATGTGTCTCTCCCATCCTACACCCTCTCTAAGGCATTTCATGAAACTCACTCCTTCCCCATATTGGGGACACTGGGCCAAACCAGCAGACACACACTGGGTCTAAAGCCAAGCTGAGAGACTAGAAAACATGCCATTGGCCAGAAGGAGACAGTGGAAGCTGGGTGGGCAAAGACCCAAGTGGACAGCAAGCTCAAGGACAGAGAGGCTGAGAGCAGAGTTCAGCTTTGGCCAGCCATGGGGGCAAATAGACCTGAAGCCCACAGGAAGTCCTGCCGTATACTGTGGACAAATATTGGGCCTTGACATTTTTCATCTTTGGCAATCCAGTGTCTGGCTCATTGTACAACATCAATAAATGTTTGGTGAGTGTATGAGTTAGTGAGTGAAATAACACAGTATGTACAATTTTCAGGTCTATTGGCCCATGAGAGTTAGCTCTGGGTCTCCTCAGGACCGATCACCAGGAGTGGTGTGATTTTGTCAATACTTGCTACATTTGAGGAGCACTTTCAATCCACCAGAACCCGCTGGTCTTTTCTCCTCACTGTAGCAGATTTCCACACAGAGAGATCTTCTCAGGGAAGCTGACACAGGCAAGACTTCATCTGGTTGTGAACCACGGGCCATCAGGAAGCCTGTAAGGAAGGGTAAAGTTGCTGCCACACAAGGAGAGTATGAATGAGCTCGTGGCAGACTGGGGTCCTCAGGCATGTCAAGAGACCATGATTACAGCAAGAACACTATTTGGGTTGGGTGTTACAGTTATAATTCTTATAATTACGAGCTTCATTGTTTTCAACCTGTTTTCTTTCCTGTTAGAAAAAACAAGCAAGACAATAAAAATCAGAAGACGGAAATAAAAAAAGGGGGGGGGAAGCAAAACAAAAACAAAAATTCAGCTCAGAACAAAACATAAAAGTCAAATCTTAAGGAGAATATACCCTACAAGATTACCTTGAAATTTGCACTTTGTCTTTGCTGGTTTGGATACACATAGTTTTCAAAGCAGCAAACTCACAGAGCAAGCAGGCAAGCATGTGTGAGTCTGCCTGCACAGCTTGGAGCTACGTGGTAAATGACACAACTGTCTAAGCACATCCAAAAGAATGAGCACCCTGTGGCCCAGACCCATGCCTCTGGGCCCTGTGACACTTCTGCAGCCCTTGATGGCCTCAACACCATGGGCAGATTCATCCCTGTCAACATCCACATAAATGTTCTTGTCCAGCTGCTTTCACCGGCAGTATGTTGTGAAATCTATCCACACTGAGACATTTAGCAAGAATCTAGCAGAGAAATGGGTCAGTTCATTTCTCATCACTGCATGGTATTCCACAGAATAAATATACTATTACTCATTTGTCCATATTACCGTGCTGCCGCTGTGGTACTACGAACATTCTTATGCCTGCCTTTGCACACTTATGTCTATGTGTCTATTTAGCAATATGACTACAGTACAAATGACACAGCTACTTTAGTTTCTACTTTTAATATTTGCCTTAATTTAAATGTACAAAATACTGTTTTAGAGTCACAATTTTTCCTTCCTGTAATGATTTCAACATTGCATACACATTAAAACACATTTGTTTCCTTGGGTATTTTTACTTTTATAATTTTCATTCTAAATTTCATAGAATTTTATGCTCATATAAATTATTAATGACTCCAAATTTGAGTGTACAAAACAAGCTTTATTTTTAAGTGTATGAATTGTGTTGCAAAATAAAATACAACCTGGGTCTCCCTCCCTTTTGTTACAACCTCCCTTTATAGGCGAATCCTCTTGAAACTGCATATGGGAAGACACGTATGTATTTTTATGTTTCCATTTTTGGGAAAAAATGGAATATTGCACACTATTTTCTATTGTAATGCTGTTAATTTTTATGAAAAAGTAACTATGCACTTCACAATCTGTGACTCAATGTCTCTCACTCCTAGATCACCCTGCCCTGAAGAGAAGGGAACCAGTAGAGACTGAATGTCTGCTGTGTACCAGTTAGTTTATACTTTTTCTCTTCTTTCTTCAGCATAATCTTATCTGATAGAAATCATTGTCTCTGCTGTAAAACTGACAAACTGAGTGTCAGCGATAACCTTCTCAAGGTCACACCCATCCTGAAAGCCTCTTCCTGAGTCACTGAGAGGCATTTCTCCCTGGGGCTGCGCCCTTGCTGCTGTGCACGGTGGCTCCTCGGAGCCATGGTCTCCATCCAGCCTGTCTCCCACTGTGAGCTCCAATCCAAGACCCTTGGGCAGTCTTGCAGTGTTGAATTTTCTACTTGTTGCAGCAATTGCTGACTGGCTATTTTAATAATTTACATTCCTTAAATTACATTGCATCACTTAATTCAGATATACCTTATTTTGCATCACCTAAGGAATGAATCACACTGCAGAATTTGGATCATTTTACCAAAACCCAGAAAAATAAAAAATGAATAAGACAAAAGTTTAAAATATGTCTACTGTAAGAGCATGAGGGAGTAAATAAACCAAAAGTGCAGTTCTTACCAGTGGGAAGATCACTGACAGGGTGATAGAACAACGGAGGTGAAGTGGAGAAAACTGATTAATTGAACGGGCCATCATCTATATAACTGAGTAATACAGACGAAGATAACATTAGGTAATACAATATCCAGTGGTAACTCCCTACTATTTTCTCTGTAATCTGGTATTTCCTTTATTGTTTTTGTGTTAACAAATGCAAAGACAACACTATGTAATACAGCATCCAGTGATGGTTCCCTACTGTCTCCTCTGTAATTCAGTATTTCCTTTATTGATTTTGTTATAACAAATATGAAGATAGCATTATGTTATACAGCATCCAGTGCCAATTCCCTACTATCTTCTCTATAACTTGGTATTTTCTGTATTGTTTCTGTTTCCCTGGGTTCTTTTGTCATAAAAATAAAATTAAAGAAACAAGATTAAAATATGTCTACTGTGATGTGGAACTTCAGGTGATGTACCCAGGAGGTTGGAAAGTGTGTGCACACATGGTGTTCATCTGACAAGGTCCTTTTGTAGACGTCATGTCTGAGAACAAGCTCAGTGGCCTGACTTCGGGTATGGGAAGAAGGGCAGTAGCACCAGCAGGAAGAATCTATACAGTTCCTCTCATTCAGGAGCAATACAGTGAGTCACAGAACCTCATCAGTGAAGTCTCATGACACAAGATTTCATTGATGAGGTTGTGTGACTGACTCTATATATATTTGCAAAAATCAAGGAAAGTATTAAAAGGTCTGAGAAGACTCTGAAATCTGTGCTGAGGAATAACTGCCTAGCTGACCCATCAGTGTCTTCTACAGACATGGCTCCCAGTGTCATTGAGAGGAGGTTGCACGATCAGCCTGAGAAACAGACAAGGAGACAGCTCACGTCCACTACTTTAAAGTCATGATTTGAACATTTGCCTGCGAATCAAAATTCTGCATATGGGAATTAGCTTACCATTGACTTACATGTTTTTGTATTTAAAAAAAATCTAAGATGCTTTGCTAGGTTGTGAAATACTAAAGAACAAAGAGCTCTCACACCTGGGAAACAGATAAAATGGAATCTATATTCTAATGGTACTCTGAGGTTCACGTGGGTCTTTTATTTATGAAATAGATTTCCCAAAGGAGTTAGTTTATGGTAGATGAGTTTAAATACTAAAATTAGACACGTATCAGCACCTGTTCTGTGCTGGACAAGTGCCATGAAGTGGCAATATTAAGAGATAAATGAGCACTATTTCTGCTCCTAAGAAGCTCAGAGATGAGTGGGAAAGGAGCAGAATTAAGTTATTACAGCAGCCTGTAAAGGTATTAGGGACAAATCAGTAACCCACAAGCTGCATTTATCTCATCCTACGATCAGGAAATTCTTCCAGTTACTTCCATTTTTGGAAGAAATGGAAACATTTCATTCTTGACTTGTGCTGCCTAAGGATAAGTCCGGGGCTGGTTTTCTGACTCTTTCTAACCTATCCCTACAGGTTGTGCATATGAACACAAATAAACAATCTAATGCTGCATCTCAAGCTTCTAGAAAAAGAAGAACAAGTCAAGCCCAAAGCCAAAGAAGGGAGGAAATCATAAAGATCAGAGCAGAAATGAATGCAACAGAAACTAAGAAGACAATACAAAGAATTCATGAATTGAAGAGTTAGTTCTTTGAGAGAATAAATAAAATTGATAAATCCCTAGCCAATCTTATCAAAACTAGGAAAGAAAAAACCCAAATTCATGCAATAAGAAAAAGGGTGAAATCACTACAAATACTGTGGAAACTCAGAAGATTATCAATACCTAACTCAAAAATATTTATTTTCATAGGATGGAAAACACAGAAGAAATGGACAGATTCTTAGAAACATATGAATTAAGAAAGCTGAATCAAAAATATATAAAGTCTCTCAATAACCCAATATTAGTCAATGAAACTGAAAAATAATTAAAAACTTACCAACAAAGAAAACCCCAGGTCCTGATGGATTCAGAGCTGAATTATACAGCAAATTGAGAGAAGATTTAACACCAATACTCAAATTTTTTATCAAAGTTGAAATGGAAGCAATTCTCCCTAACTCATTCCTGGAGGCAACTATTACCCTGATACCAAAATCAGAGAAAGACCTAACCAGAAAGGAGAGCTACAGGTCAATCCCTCCAATGAAAATAGGTGCAAAGATTTTCAATAAAATACTAGCAAGGACCATGCAGCAAATCATCAAGAAGATTATACACTGTGACCAAGTGGGAGTCATCCCAAGAAGGAAGGGATGGTTCAACATATGCAAGTCAATAAATGTAATTGACCTCATCAACAGAACCCAAGGCAAAAACCACACGATCATCTCTGTAGATGCAGAAAAGCTTTTGACAGAATCTAACACTCATGTATGATAAAAACCATACAGAAAATCAGAATAGATGGTTTTTACCTCAATCTGATAATCCCTGATGTAGGATACTAAAAGAGTAAATAAGATCCAAAAGGTATAACAGATACTGTGAAAGGGAAAGAAACTGCTCAAAAAGAGATGGAAGAAAGGAAAAAGTAAAGAAGGGAAAAAATATATGTATGTATACATAAGATAGCTAAGATAATTGTACTACTAATTTTTATTAGTTCATTGAAAAGAATAGCTAGTGTTTATGTTGTTTGATCAATTTTGCATACCTATATCTGGCAATCTGAGCAACTGCTTTGAAGATAATATGCAACATAAAAAGTTATTAATTTCTTATCATCTTGTGAAATTCTGTTATTTTTATTATTTTTTATTCACTTTAAAATAAAAAAGTGACACTTTTGAAGCAAATGGAAATTTGAATCCTGATAGATACCTAATTTAAAGATTTATTATTTAATTTCACAGCATAATAAGGATATTTTATCTAATTTTAAAATAGAACTTATGATTTAAGAATAGTATTATATTATTCACCAATAGAGTTCCATGACAAATAGATCACCTGTAGGATGATATTGATTCAGTGTGGTTAGGAGCAGATTAGGTCATTACACAAGAGTGATATAATATGACATGATTAGAAATCAGCATTTTTCTTCCATCTCTAATCTAATGGGGTAGAGATGACACTTTGTACTACATCTAGTTCCATATCTAAATCTTACATTTACAAATACAAATCCTGTCTTCAGAAGTCAACTATTTCTCCCCTTGTGTCATATGATAAATGTTTACCCTAAATTTTAGATGCCTGGAAAGGAGTATTACCATTCTAGATAACTTCCTGAAAAAGTTAAAGGCATCATATTACAGTAATATGTGGTACCATCTTTATAGCAGCACAGTTCACAAAAGCTAAATCTTAGAAGCACTCTGTATGAATTAATAGATGAGTGCATTACAAAACTATTTTATTGATGCAATGGTGTTACTTCTCTGCCCTAAAGAAGAATAATCTTGAGCCATGTGTACAAAAATGCGTACATATCAAGACCAGACTGACAAGTGAAATAAGTCCCCCATGCAAGCTTAACTATGATTTGATTTCTCTTACATTAAGAAACCCGAACTATAAATAAGTTAAGAGCAACATGAAAAATAACAGGAAACAGGAAGACAGTTCTTTTGCCAAAGGAAGGGAGCAGAGACGGGGGAGGCAGAAGGGGGACAGGTGAGAGGGATGTAAACATGTGACTATGTATTTGCACATCTACCAACTCTCCGTGATCATTATATGCTGAAAACCTCTACAAATAAAAATAAAAGAATTTAAAAATAAATGCATAGAAAATAAAGTCATTTTGTATCATCTGTGCATCTGTAACCCTGGGGTGTGGTTATATTCGCTGTTTTTCTTTCTTCTTTGTGTACTACACACACCCTCTTTCTAGGACTAACTAGTGATTTAAAATATTTTCATTTAATTTTATTCGCTTGAAAAATAGTGAACATAGCATCAATTGTAATGTTTTCTCTCCTTATTATGAAGTTTATTGGTATAATGTAGATATACATAATGGTCACATTCATCATGAGAAACTTGTACCTGTACATGATACATCTTAGTTCCTCTTTTTTTCCCCATTTCTCTCCCTCTTTTCAACTCTGATCAATGAAACAGATTAAAGGTACAAAAAGAACTCCAAACACACCCTCGAAGCCCTGGTTTTTTTTTTTTTTTTTTTTTTTTTTTTTTTTTTTTTTTTTTTTTTTTTTTTTTTTTTTTTTTTTTTTTTTTTTTTGCATCATCTACTGTGTTCCATTCATCGGGATGTTGTTTAGTGCCTGTGGTGTGCTATTTTTCAGCACTGTGGCTTTATAATATAACGCAAACTTTGAGAGTGTGGTCTTTTGGTTTGATCTTGCTATCTAGGGTTGCATTTGTGATTTTGAATCTTTTCTGGTTCCATGTGAGTTTAAGATTTCTTTAGTTTTGTAAGGAATGCTCTTAGTAGTTTGATTGAGATTGCACTGAATCTGTATGTCAGTTTTAAAAGTAGGGTTAGTTTGACAATATTTGTTCTACGCATCCAAGAACTGGGATTATGTTTCATTTTTGGATGCCCTCTTCCATCTCTTTTTCAGAATACTGTAGTTTTCATGTAGTGGTCTTTCCTTTCTTGATTAGGATAACTTCTAGGTATTTAACTTTTCTTAATGCTATTGTGAATGGTATTGCTTTCCTAATTTCTTTCTTAGTGAGTTCATTGTTAGTGTACAAGAACACTGCTGCTTTTTGTGTGATCATTTTGTATTCTGCTAATTACTGAATTTGATTATTACCTCTGGTAGTCTTTTGGTGGAATATTTTGGGTCTCCTATGTAAAGGGTCCTATCATTTGGAAATAATAACAATTAGACTTCTTCCTTTCCTATATGTACATCTTTTACTTTTTTCTGTTATCTGACAGCTCTGGCTAATGTTCCAAGTACTTTATTGAACAGGAGTGGTAATAGTGGACATCCTGGTCTTGTTTCTGACTTTAGAGGAAAAGCTTTAACTCACTATTCAATATGTTTGCAGTAGGTTTGTCATAAGTGATTTTTATCAGCTTAAGATAAGGTCCTTCTATACATATTCTCTTCAGGGTTTTTATCACGAGTATTGGATTTTGTTCCTCTTTCTGCATCTATAGAGATGACCATGTGGCTTTGTCCTTGCTTTCTCTATGTGATATATTAAATTTATTGAATTTATGTATATTAAACCATCTTTAGATCCATGGGATGAAGCCTACTTGGTTATGGCTCATCATCTTTTCTGATAATTTGTTGCATTCTGTTTGCTAGTATCTTCAATGAAGCAATTGGGTCCTGGGCTTTTCTTTGGCATATTTTTTTTAAATTACTGCTTCAACTTCATTGGCTATTATGGGATTATTTAAAGTGGTTTCATTCTGGTAATTTGTATTTTTCTAGAAATATATCCATTTCTTCTGGATTTTGGTGGTCTCTGTTATGATTTCACCTTTTTCACTTCTGAGTGCATTGATTTGGGTCTTTGCTTTACTTTATTGGTATGAATTTCTAAGGTTTTGTCTCTTTTGTTTATTCTTTTGAAGAACCAATTCTTCCATTCATTAATTTTTGTATTTTTGGTATCAATTGCATTAATTTCTACTATGATCATTATAACTTCCTTCTTGTCCTGGCTTTAGATTTAGCTCTCCTTGTTTTTCTAGGCTCTTAGGTGCCTCCCTGAGCTCACTCTGTTTTCTGACGTGAGTGCACACAGCTCTGTCTTCCTTCTTGGGATTGCTTTTATTTTGTCACGTAGGTCTGATGTGTTGTACTGGCGTTGTTGTTTGATTTTAGGAACTAATTTCTTCTATGCTCTATTTATTATTCAACAATATATTGTTTAATTTTCATGTGTTTCCCCAGGAGACTCAGCCCAGCCTCTGAAGGATATGAAGGATGGACTCAACTCAGCCCAGCAAAGATTAGCAGAACTAATTTGATTGAGCTCATGGTCTAAATTTAACCAGAAGGCTGGCCTGCTAAGACAAAAATAGCTGCATTCCCCAGTAGATTGTAATATGACCAAGAGATTATGCAGAATAACATTTGTAATGCTTAGCAAATGGTCAAGATTTACTTAACATCCAAAAAATAAACAAATGTCTTATTTCCTCTCTTAAGGGAAAAGACAATTAAAATAGATCAACTCTGAGATGACCCAGATGTTAGAATTAATGAAGACTTAAGCAGACAATACATAAAAGTAAATGGCAAGTCCATGGTAAAAGTGCTTGACAGAATTTGTTAGTAAATAAACGCAAACTACAGTCACCAAGATAAGAACACACCAGGAGAGTCGGCAGCATTTGGAACTCAGGTCATGCTGGCAAGAGTGTGACTGTGTGCAACCTCATTAAAAAAAGTTTTCTTCGTTTTCTATAAAGTCAAACATACATCTGCCCCAACTGAACAACTCTACTCTTAAAGACTGAAGAGGGGGGCTGGGGATATAGCTCAGTGGAATAAGCGCTTGCCTAGCAAGCGCAGGGTCCTGAGTTCGATCCCCAGTACCACAAAAATAAAAATAAAAATAAAAAAAATAAAAAATAAAGACTGAAGAGGAATGAAAACATATGCTCACAAGGTGACATGTAAAAAATGCTCGTATTAATTTTATTCATAATATAATTCACCCAAAGAGTGCTAATATCTGTCAATAAGAGAGTTGATAAAATATGTCACAGGAATTTAAGGAATTCTACTTAGGAATAAATCTTACCACACTACTGAATTTCAAAACACATTATGTAGACTATAAGAAACAATCAGACACAAAATAGTATATGCCATATAATTACATTTACATGAAATTCTATGACATGCAGATTTAATCTACTGTGGTAGAAGTATAAGCAATGGCTGCTCTTTGGAATATCTGAATTGGACTGGATGGAGCCCAAAGGAGCTTTCTAGAATTGTGAAGTGCCATGATCATGGTTTGGTTGTCACTTTCACAAGCATGTGTCACAATTTGCAAACTGTTCACACAGGAATTCTGCATTTTATAATATATACATGATATCTCCTCAAAACCTTATAGGTTTTCCCTCAACATTATACAAGCTATCTTAGCTGGTGCGATAAGGCAAGAGAAATAATTAAGGCATAAAATGCAGAAGGAAGGAAGCCGTCATTCTTTAAATACAGCGTAATTATTGGCATAGAAAAGCCAAAAGAATCTATAATCATACTAGAATTAAATGAACTTATCAAGCCAGTATATAAAAACCCAATTAAAAATCAATTGTGTTTTTATATAGACAGGTGGAACTAAGAGGCTTAAAAATGATTATACAATTTTAGTAAAATCTTTACTTTCAATATTTACTTATTTTAAAATCTTTCAATATTTAAAAATTAATTTTATTTTTGATTAACTCATAGTACTTGTACATTCTGAGGTAAAATTTAGTTTGTTGATTGGTATAAACATTGAGTAATCACCACATCAGGATACCTAACATATCTATTACCTTAAATTTCTATTATTTCTTTATGGTGAACACACTCAAAATCTTTTTTCTAACAATTTTGCGTTCTCAATAAACATTTCTCAAAAGAATACATGCAAGCACCTGACAAGTGTATGAAAAAACGTTCAATATCACTAATCATGGAATTGCAAAACAAAGCCATAATGAGATACCACCTCACCCAGCTAGAATCATTATTATCAAAAAGACAAAAAAAACCCCAAGTGGTGATGATAAATATACTGTTAGTATTTAACAAACCCATAGGTGAGGGGGTAGCAGAGTAAAAAATGTGTCATATTAGTCTCCATTATGAAGACATATTTTAACTCAACCCATATTTAAAGATAATCTCTTTTCGTGGTTGCTTCTATTCTACTACTAAGCAAAAAGTGACAAGAGATATTGATAACACTTTCAAATAATTTAAAATTTTGATCTGTAAGTGCAGAATGTTAAACAGCAAGCCTACAAGTATTTGGGACTCTGATGTTGATATTCAGGAATTCAATCTGTTGAGTTATAAAATGTCTTTAACACTGTAGAGGTCTTGACTTGGAGTTGGGGATTATACAGTTTTAGTAATTAAATGAGATCTACAGACTATCTTGCCCATAAATGTCACATATGGTTAAAATTACCCAGTGTGTATGTGCAGGTAAAGCCCTATGAGATAACTATAATTAACACTATCAGGTAAAGATGAAAATATTACAAGAGAAATGAAAGATGCAGGTTTATTGCTTGGCAAAGCTGAGGTCCCTATTGAATGTCCTTGTTTCTTTCTGGAATGTTTATCATGTTTCCTGGAAATCCTACAGTATTTATTTTCACCCTGTTCATTCCTTCTTTTGCTTTGAAGGAAGTTTCATGGTACACAGTTAGCAGTTGGCCACCTCTTTGAAGGGTGGGTTCATCCTCACCTCACAGCTCTGTGTCACAGACACAAATTAACTCTTGTGTCTATTGTTGTTTTGAAACTTTTCCTTTCTTCTGATTGCTTCTGTAATGTGATCTTTGGCTTTGTCTCTTGTATGAAAAATTTTGACACTGATACACCTAAGTGTTGGAATATTCATATTGATCCTGCAGGGAAGTTGCCAAATTTCTTCAATCTGTGGACTTTATCAAATTACCAACATTCTTAAATTTGTAGTCTGGATCAAGAGACTGGGAGAGCCTAGATTATTTTCTTGAATAATACTTCTGGCTCATTCTCTTTCTCCATTTATATTGGACTTTTTTTTACTAAGTCTTATGGAATGTGGTAGTTTTGAAATTCGATGGAATTTGACGTATTTTTTTCCTTCTGTACTTGGTTCTTTTGGCATCCAATCTAAGAAACTGGTGCTTAGTCCAAGGTTATAAATATGTATTTTTCTAGAGTCTTACAGTTTTATGTTTTACATTTAGGTCCATAATCCATTTAAAGTTCATGGTTTGAAGAATAAGATGATACTTTCCTGATTTTTGCAATTATATGTTCAACTCATCCAGCAACACTTGTTGGAAAACCACCTTTGCAAAATGAATTGTCTTGGCACCTGTGCACACATTAACACTAAATTTATTTATTTGAGGTCCTGGAAAGCAAACCAAGATCCTCACACATACCGAGCAAACACTGCAACATTGAGGTACATCTCCAGCCCACCAATAGTGTCTTGACTATTGTATACTTTATATTAATTTTAGAAATCAGGAACTCTAAGTTGATTAACTTTGTCCATTTTCAAAATTATATACATATTTGTAATACCATTGAATTTCTATATAAAGTACAATCAAATTACCAATTTCTATATGTAAAAAGTCTGCTTGAATTTTGATTTTATTTCATGAATCTATAGATTTTATGTGGTGATAATAATATGGAATCATGCATTTGGAACAGTGCATTTCTATTTTTAAATTTTTTCATTTCTTTCAATAATGTTAAATCTTCAATGTATAAAACTAGCAGATTTTTCAAAATATTCTCTACTATTTTTATATTTAATGCAATTTAAAGCAGGATTTATAAAATTTTTAAGAAATGTGTATTATATCTTCTCTATTTTTGATAATCCTAGCTGAAGATTTAATTATTATTTTCACAGAACTTGCATTTGGTTTTATGAAATTTTATTATTATTTTCTGTGTTCTTCACCACTGCTTCCTACCTATATTTCTTACTTTATTGCTTTCTTATTTGGAAATTATTTTCTCATTTGTTTTCTAGCTCCTGAAGATGATCACTGAGTTGAGATCATTGAGAACTCCTTTTCTTTTTTTTTTATTTTAAAGACAAAAGAATGGAGACATATGAACTAGAATAAGCCATAAATAATATCAAAAATACAAAATTATACAGAACATAGTAGGGAATTAGCACTGGATGGATGCTGTATTACATAATGTTTAATGTTATCTTCACATTAGTTATCACATAAACATTAAAGGAAATACCAAACTATAGAGAAGATAGTAGGGAATTAGCACTGGATGCTGTCTAATATAAAGTTATCTTCACTTCTGTTAATACAAAAACGATTGAGGAAATACAAATTATAGAGAACATAGAAGGGAATTAGCTCTGGATGCTGTCCTACATAATGTTACCTTAACATGTTACTCAGTTACACAGATGATGGACCATATCATCATTCAATTTTCTCCTCCCTCATCTCCGTTGCCCTACCACTCAATCAGTTATCTTCCCTGTGATAATAACTGTATTCCTGGGTTTATCTGTACCCCTGGACTCTCGCCTTGGGAAGAGATATAGCTGCCTCAGACTATACTATAACATACACGGGTGTATACAAACTGCCGTGGTCGGAGGTGGAAAAGCACCTATGCTCACAGCGGAACGCTCCGCTCTGCCCCATCACTGTGCTATGGGTGGGGGCGAGTCCAGTCCGTGGGGCACCCTCAGGGGGGCCCTCAGCAGAGCAGCCGCGGGGCCCACAGAGGAGCAGCCGCGGGGCACGTTCCCCCTGTTGGGGTGCCCTCGGTGACCTGTTTGGCTCTGTCCTGTTGCCTTGATGCCAGAGGCCCTTTCTTCTCCCTCCTCCTGATCTCCAGTATTACTGTTCCCCACCCCTTGCAGCTGGGCATTGGACGAACTTACGATGCTTGGTATGAGGGCTTGAAATCTCCCTGGCCCGTTCTCACTGTGTTAGTTCAGGGTATGAACTGAGTTTAAAGATTAGTTCTAGAATAGAATTGGAGGATTTTCTCAGGTCTGCTGTATAGAGTATGTTATTGTTTTTCAGACTCCTCATCTGTCGCTTTTCATCTAATTTGTTGCTATGGGTTCATGCAAGGTTCATATGTGCAAGCTGTAAGGAGACCCTCTTGGTGCTCATATTAATAGTTTGGGGTGAGTCCTGAAGACTGTTGATTCGTCCCATTGTTGCCAGGAACAGGCGGTGCTTGCTCAAGCCGCCGAGACTCAAGGTGCTCCCAGAGAGAGTTCAGGGTGGGAGCTGAGTTCCGGCAACCCAGCTCGTGCTTCCTGCCTGATGTTGGAGTGAGAAGGGCGTGGAGCCACGCGATCCACCTCCGTCTGCATCTCCCTCCCGTTGCCGTGCTGGAGCGAGAACTCCTTTTCTAATGAACACTGTTGCTCTAGGATTTGCCTAAACATTTTTTAGCTAGAAACACAAACTTGTTCTGTCGCGTTTGTGTGTGTGTGTGGTGTGTTTCACCTCAAGGAGCTTTCTAATTTTCCTTTTGATTTTCTTCTTTTCTGGACAGAACGTTTCAGGGTGTTCTCTTTGATCATTGTTTGTGTGGGACTAGCAGCACAGCTTTCCCTCCCTCCATCCCTTCCTTCCTTGTGCTGGGGCTGTACCCAGGGTCCTTATACTGAGCTATATCCTCATCTCTTTTTTATTTTATTTTTACACAGGATCTCTCTAAATTGCTCAGGTGGTGTGGAGAAGGACATTTTTTAGTTAATCTTTCAATGTATTGCCTCAGGCCTAACCTAGCCTTGATTGTTGGGTTCTGGAGGAAGCCTAGCAGAAGCCTGGTAAGCCCGAGTCGACACTAAATGCTTTGCTGTGATATGCAGAAAGGAGTGGTGACATGATGGCTGTCTAGTCAAGTCTTGTGCCTATGGTAATTGAGTTGTGTTGGCCCTGCTAAAACGGTTGACATCCACCCATTAGTCCAGTTGCCTCTTGTTTTTTTCTCAATAAAAGGTTACTGAAAATGCTACTCAAGGCTGCAGTCCAAGAGGCTGTAGCCCCCTGATCCCAGCATTTTGTCTCTCTTGTATTTCTTTTTCCTCTTTCTTTTCTATTCATCCGTGGGTACCTCGTTCTTGGGACCTGTTCACCCTGGACAGAAACGGATAATAGACCAACAGGGTGGGCTTGAATTTGTGCTCCTCCTGCTTGAGCCTCCCAAAGTGCTAATATGACAGGCACATACTACTCCACCTAGCCTGGTTTCTATTTTAATACTTTTGCAGTGTGTAAACATAGTATGATTTCAGTTCTTTTAAATGTGCTGAGGATTATTCATGGCCTGTAAGATGACTTATACATGTATACATGAAGAGAGCGTAATAAATATGCATGTTCTTCAGCTGAGGGAAGGTGTGTTATGTTTTGTTGCATGGAGTGGTCTGTAAGTGCCGATTAGGTCAAATTTGTTAATAATACTGCTCAACATTTCTATAAGCTTAAATATTTTCTAAGTATTCTACCCATTACTGTGATTTCATGATAGAATATTTCTATATAATAGGGAAATCTCTCTACTTTTTTTTTTTTATTTTAGAAACATAAAAGTACAAAAACATATTGACAAACAGATACCCATTATCATAGAAAATAGTACAATCACATCTAATCTATAGACAAGGTGATATGGTCTCA
>PVLD010020676.1:0-33339 GCA_004027595.1 Dinomys branickii | reverse complement strand
GGTTTAGTTCTCAGTGGAGAAGGGCAAATAAAATACTTGGCTTGAGTGGTCACTTTAATCAAATGAATTCCTTCCTCTCTGTTAACATTTGTTAAAAATTATTCATTTCAGGTATGAGTTGAAATTATTCTAGGCCTAAAACACCTCATAATTGAATATCATAGAAAAAGAGAAGTAAGGAAAAAGAAATAAAAATATTAACACAAAGACAAGAAGAGGAATTTTAATATAAGCAAGAATTTAACAGAAACACGAAATATGTGTACTTACATGCATATTGTGTATACATTTAAGCTATTATTTATGATCAGTATATACTACTATGTGGGTATTATAGTAGAAATAAAATTATATTAAAGATTTAGATATAAATTTTACGGAATTAATAATATAAGAATTATTTTTATGATTTATGTAGATATGTGGTTGAAAGTTTTCAACTTCTGGCTAGACTGAAAAAATATTTGTTTGGTACTGTATATGCATTCATTTATTCAGTATGTTTTTACTGAACAAGTACTACATTCTGACCAAGATGGTTATAAATTTCCCCACAGCTTAACTAAACATTAGAGAGTTTTCTTCCTGGCTTGCAAGTTCCTGGCGTCCTTTGATCAGGGTGTTTATTTTAGCACAGTGTATTAGTTTTTTTCCTGTAGATATTTGATATATAAATCTTTTCCCAGCCTCTTGCTACTTTCCCAGTGCAGGAAAGTCCTTCTGAAGGATGTGGGAGCCATGCATTTGAAATATAATCTTCAGGAAAGGTAAGGCCCTTTCTTCACATCTTAGAGGGAGGGGAAGAGTCTAACCTGATAAGTGTCTGTCAGGAATTTCATGTAACTCAGTCATATTGTCTACCAGTGTCTCTGACCTAGCCCCCTCTGGAACTTTCCAATAGCTCACACAGGTATTTAAAACCTCCCCCACTTTTTGTTCCTGCAGAGGTAGTTCTGTCTCTCCCCTACTTCAGCTGTCTTGGATAAAGTCTTCCTTGTCCACTAAACTTGTACAGTATCATTTTTGTTCAACAATTCGAAATCCTAAGTTAGTGACGGAATTTAAGACAAGATTGTGTTAAATATTATTTTCAAAGAACTGACAAACTATTAAGGTTATAATAGTTCCTTGAATGTGAACGGTACCTTAAACAAAGCTTCAAGTATTACATTGTAGATGATTTTAATTCACATTTTAACTTATCTACAAACATAGATAGTTGTCATGGTTTGTGTCTGGATGTCCCCACAAAGCCTCATACAGTCATGGGGAGGGTTTCCATAGTTTATGATTGATCCATGATCCAATACTGGGATTATGAGTGTGAGCACTACACGTGCCCTGGGGCGGGTAGTTTGCATTCAGTATAAGGGTGGGAAAGATGCTTGCGGTTCTTCCCTTTCTGCTTTTGCTGCTTTTGCTGTTTTCCATCACCATGTGCCACTCTGCCTTAGACCCAGCCAAATACGGACTTAATCCTCCACAAACTGTGAGCTAAATAAAACTTTCCCTCCTTAATTTTGGGAGTCTAGTATTTTGTCCCAGCAATGACAGAAAAGTAACTGAGACAATATTCTAGAATCCTCCAGACTTAATGATAATGGTTACCTGAAAAAGAACTCATACCAAATTTATGTCCAAAGTCAGGCCTACATGCGCCTGAAAAATGGTATGATTTTAAGGGCAATGGTATAGAATTCTACTTAGAAGTATCTTCTCCACCAGAGTTCCTGGGTACCTGGAATATCTTACATAGTGCCTCATGTGGTACTGATAATTACCTTTCCTCTCACTTTCTTCTCCGATATACAAGGTATAATAAAAATACAATGAATATGTAAATTAAAAAGATTTGCCACAGTAAAAGATGCATTGCCAGTTGTCTTGGTTACTTTTTTCTCATTGCTGAGACAAAATACCCAATGCCCAAAATGAAGGAAGAAAAGGTTTATTTAGCTTACAGTTTGTGGAGGTTTCAGTCCTCACTTGGCTGGTTCTGAGGCAGAGTGGCACATGGCAGAGGGCAAACATTCATGGCAGCAAACAATCAGCAAAAGGGAGGAATGGCTGCAAGCAGCCTCTTCTCTTCCCTTATATTGTAAACAGCTTACCCCCACCCAGGAGGCGTGTAGCTCTCACACAGTCTCCATACCCTCCTCTTCCAGAGACTCAGGATGTATACAAAGTAAGCACCCTGGCTTCCTGCCGAATCACTCAGCCAAACCTCTAGACTCCCTAAGTTGACACAGTGTATCAACCATAACACCAGTAATTCCTTCTCTCAGAACATCCAACCCTCCCTTACTTCAAACACACTTACACTCTTGCTAGTTTCTGAAGAAGTTCTGAAAACCCTCTTTCCTTCCTGTGTTTAGTTGCACTGTTGTGGCTACAGCAATGCTCAGAATAGATTCAAAACATTTCCTTTTTATGGTCATTTTGACTTTGGGGAGAAGCTGGAAGGCATGTAGCGCCACATCCGGTGAGTAAACTGGATGAAGCCACACCATAATGTTTTCATGAGCCTGTCTGTCCATTGGATGAACAGCAGCAGCACCCAGTGTAGTTTTGATCATACCTCATAAAGACACTCAGGAAAGATGACTTCCCGAACAGCTTCAGAAAATGGCCAGAACGATGGGACAAGTGTGTTTTAAGCAAGGGGTTTATATATTTTGATCACACCTCATAATAAATGAATTGCTAGCATCTGAGCATGAAACGATACATCATATAGTCTTTCTTGGTAACATGAGGGAGGCAGAGGGTTATGGCGGAGGATGCTGGGAAATGAGTTCTTGGAGGAGTTCTGTGGAGCTATTAACGATTGTCATGGTTATATTACATAATCCACATGAAATGGGTGCTCACAGAAACACTCAGTAGCCAAAATTGTGAAAGTAAAGAATGACTATGATGAAAAGCAGTTTATGTACTTGGAGCTACATATGTAATTTGCAAGAGGGTATAATCAGATGTACTGTTTATCTTAGTTTTTCCTTAGATATACCCAGTTCTGGATATTAGGGTAAACATACTTAGACTCTCCTGATACAGCTACTAATGATTTTCCTTTCTGCTCAAGTCCTCTTTCTTCATTCATCTCTAGCCAATGTTCACTTGAAGGGGAAATTTTTATTTTCCTATTTGCAGCTTTATTTATTTTCTTTTTTATTTTAAAGAGAATAAAAAATAAAAAACCAAATAAAAACAATACAGAATTTCAAAACAACATGATAGGAAATTAACAATGGTTGTTATATTGCATATTGTTATCTTCAAAGTAGTTCCGATTACCAGATACAGGCATGCAAAATTGATCAAACAATTAATTGTTAACTATTCCTTTCAATAAACCAATATAAATTAGTAGTACAATGATCTTAGCTATCTTGTGCGTACATGGATATATTTTCCCCTTCTTTCTTTCTTTTCCCCTTTCCCCATCCCAGTTGTTCTTTCCATTTGAGAAATGCAAATTAAAACAACACCAAGATTCCATCTCACCCCAGAAAGTACGGCTATCAGCAAGAAATGAACCAATAACATGCTGGTGAGGCTGTGGAGAAAAAGGAGCTCTTCCCCACTGCTGGTGGGGTGTAGACTGTGCAACCACCTTGGAAATCAGTGTGGAGATTCCTCAACAAATTAGGATTACAGGTCCCATTCAAACTGAAAGCATCATATCAAAGCAATGCATGTGCATCCATGTTTATAGCAGCACAATTTGTCCTAGATAAATCTTGAAAACAACACAAATGTCCATCAACTGAGAAATGGATAAAAAGATGTGGTAATTTTATACAATGGGATACTACTTGGTTATAAAGAAAGATATACTTGAAGCTTTTATAGGTAAGTGGGTGCAACTAGAGACCATATTCAGAAGTGAAATAAATCAGACCTGCGTGTGTAAACATCATATTGTCTCCCTAGTGTAAGAAACTGAGAGTAAATGAAATCTGAAAGTTACTGTAGACATTGTGAAAGAGAAATATTTTCAAAGGAGTAAAAATGTATGATCTGAGGAAATTCCGTCTAATAGAAATATGAGATTTAAAAGGGACTTTGCATGTGCTATTTTTTGTTTGAACATACTATGCACTGTCTAGTGACTCCGTTAGCATATGTGTACCTAGAACATCTTGATCAGTTTTACTCTCCGTGCTCCTATTTTCTCCTTCTCCACCTTCCCTAGATCCCTTTCTTGTCCCTATGGTGTCCACCTCCCTGTTCTTAATATGGCTCTTTATTTTGGGTCTTTAATTTGTTTATGTTCTGGGTGTCCCATATTACAGACACCATAGAATATTTAACCTTTCATGACTGAGATATTACACGTAGCATTATGGTCTTAAGATTCATGTTTTTCCTACAAATAACTCAAATTTATTCTTTTTTATGGCTGAGTAGTATTCCATTGGGATATACATGATGAATATACAATATTCATGTAATGAATATTCATGTAATATTCATATATGACTGATTTTATCCATTTAACCATTGTGAGTTGTGCCGCTGTAAACATGGGTGTACGTGCATTGCACTGATGCAGTGGGATGACTTTCACTACCCTTTGAAGACACACAGGAATGTCATACTTGGGTAGAATGGAATTTCTACTTTTAGTCTTTTGAAAAATTTCCATTCTGACTTCCACAGTGAATTTACTAGTTTCCACGCACACCAAAGATCTTTTGCAAATAGGAAGGGAACCAAGAGATTATGGGGAGAGGAGGTAGGACGGAACAAGAATGAAACGCGTTGCGCATGTGTACTAACTTCCCACAAGGAACATCATCACCAAAAAAATGCCAACAAGTCAAAGTAAACAAATGTAACAACATATAAGCGTTCTTCTGTCCCTCCCTCCTTGCCAACATCTGCTGTTGTTGAGGCCACGCTGATGACAATTCTTACAGAAGTAGGGAGGATTTGCATTTTTCTAACAGCTAAACATGCTGAACATTTTTTTCATATATTCATGTGCCATTTCTACTTCTTCTTCTATGAAGCATCTATTCATTTCAATTGCCCATGTTTGGTTGGGTCTTTTATTTTCAGGGGTCTAATTGTTTTGAGTTCTTTATATACTCTAGATATTAGTGCTCTGCCTGAGGAATAGCTGGAAAACCATTTTTTCCAATTGTGAACATTGTATCTTCCCTCTGTTGGTTGTTTCCTTTAGTATAAAAAATATATTCTCATTTGTTGATTCTTGGTATTATTTCTTGTGCCATTGGGGTGCTGTAAGGAAATTTTTACTTATGCCTGGGTTCAAAAGTATAACCAATGTGTTTTTATAGTAGATTCAGTGTTTCTGTTTTTACACACAGGTTTTTGACCTGTTTTGATTTGATTTTCATATAGAGGGATATGAAGTAAGATTCATTCTTCTATACACAGATAACCAGTTTTCCTAGCACTATTTATTAGAGTTGTTTTTCACCATGTAGTATTGTTGCTTTGTTGTAAATCAGCTGGCTGAGGGTACTTGTGCTTCTTTGTGCATCCTGTTTGCTATTCCATTGGTCAATATGGCTGTTTTTCTGCTAGTACTACACTGTTTTTACTACTGTAGCTTTGTAGTATATCTTAAGGTCTGGCATTGTGACACCTATTATCTTGCTCTTTTTTTCTAGGATTGCTTTGGCTATTCTGGGTCTCTTCTATGTGAATTTCTGCCTGCCTGTGCTATTATGCCTGACCAGGGCAGTCTGCCTTTGGGCTTTGTGATGAGTGCTATGTCCTCACCTCACCAGGGCTCCGCTCCTATCCTCTCTTTTGTGAGGCTTCCTCTGGCCACCAGAGAAGAAGTGGCTGCCGCTTCCCCTTCTTGCACTATCACAGACCAGTTCTGTCCCATGACTCCAAAGCCTGTTCATCACAGCATTTACTACCACCTAGAATTACTCCTTTATTTCTTTCCTTATTAACTTTTCCCTTCTAGTTATTAAATTCCTTGAAATACTAGGGCAGCCTCAGTGATGCCATCAGCACTGGCCTCCCCCAAGCCTCCCTCATGCAAGGCTAGCTCAGCAATGGTCCAAATCATGTGTCCATGCAGCAGACAGCACAAAGTATGTTTCCTACAACCTTCAGGAGCATGTCAGGTAGCAGTCACGGTACTGCACCTGGCTATAGTCACTCAGGACCTGCCTTGCAGAGCGTCCCAATGCAAGGCCAAGGTGGCATTGGCAACTACGTGTCTCAGACCAACATCAATATGCATTCCAACCCAGTTACTGCTCTGCCTCCACACAGCACAGGGAACGTGGCCTGGCTCCAAGACTGTTAGGAAGGTCAGGTTGTACAGGAGGTCCCCAGGGGGCTGCCCTCTAGCAGGCACTGGAGCAAAGGAGAACATGACAGTGTGGAGGCCTCTCTTAGAACACAGAGAACACCCCTGGGCTGTTTCTCACAGAGGCTTGAGGGAAGATCTCCAAGGAAAGGTTAGCCTTGGCCATAGGGTCTGAGGGATCACACTGGGCTCAAGAGTGGAGCAGAGTCACTCCTTGCACTTGGTCACCCATCAGAGCCACAGAAGTAGGAAAGACCAAGATCAGTCAACTCCAGGCTGGAGGACTTGGGATATAGTTCAGTGGCATAAGCACCTGCCTAGCAAGGACAAAGTCCTGAGTTCGATTCCCAGTACCAAAACAAAACAAAACAAAAAACCAACATGCTGGAGCCGGGGCTGTCCATAGGGGCCACTGGCCATGGCATGGAGATGGCAAGTGGCGGGTCCCAGTGCGGATGTTCCCTGAGTACTGAAGCCACCTGATATTAGAGGGTCAAAAGGACGTGAAGTATCTCTGTAATAGTTTCCATAATAATTACATGCTAAAAGTTTATTTTGGAAATCTTACTCCAATTAAATGTTTTATTAAAATAAAAAAGAAAGAAATAATAACTATTGTCTACATCTCAGTATTATTTCTTTAGTGCCTAAATTATGCCTGATGTTTTGTGCACTTTCAAAAAAAGGAAGAAAATTTCATATTAAATTCACTTTGACATACATGTATTAACTCAGACCTCTTCCCTCTTACCAGGGATTGACATCACCATTATTTGAATTTTATATTTTATATTCCTCCTAAAAGTTGCTTTCTTCCTTTTGCAATTAAATCTTGTAATTTGCATTGAGGTATGAATGTTTGTTTGGGGCTCTGCTTATTTTCCTTTTGCATTTGTGACCTGGGCCATCGGGAAAATATCGGAGAAGCAGAATGTGTCTTATTATGAACAATTTATTTCAAAATATGAAGGTTGTACAAGAAACAGAGCTTTATCAAAACTTAATTTGTTGGATGAAAGGAGTTGCCAAGTTCTATCACTAACTCATACATGCAATATAAAAAGATTAGTCCCCATGAGGAGTCCTTCAAAGACATACTTTCTGGTTTTGTTTACTACAGTCGCAGGCATTCTCTTTGCTTTGTTCTGTGGGTTGCTTAATATATCACTTGGTTCTACATGTTTCTTTCTCCTGATATTTCTTTTATACTGTCAGATCCTGCCATGTCCATTCAAATCTAAAATTGTCTGAAACTATCTAAGTCACAACAAATCTGCTGTGTGAATAAAATCTTTATGGAGAGCTGCGAGGTTTCCAAGGCACATGCATAATAGAAATTCAATATCACTTCATTTGAGTACAGGCAGAGCTACCAATAGCTGCATTTCACAGAGACCCACAAATTGTGCTATGAAAAGAGTGATTACGACAGCGCGCCAGGCCTGTGCTTGGGAGCCTGGAGAACGTGTTCCAAGTCAGCTCTGTGAATCACCTCGGGGGTGCTGGCAACTGGGGAGGGGGCGTTCTGGAACTCAGAACAGTGCAAGGTGCCTAAGAGTCATCAACTTTGATTTGTAATAGCATAGTCCTCTGTACGAAAATTAAATACACATAGGAAAAATGGCAACATGCAAAAGCTGCCTTAAAATGGAGAATTTGGCATTAGCAGCTTTCACTTTAGAACCAACAAAGCAGTTAGCAAAACCAAAAAAAACCCCAAAACAGAGCATTATATTTTTATGCTTAAAGAATTAGCTCTTCTTCTTAAGACAAAAATTAAGATGGGAAGAATTTGTATGTGTCTGAGTGAGAGAGGGAAAAAGAGGGAGAGAAGGAGGGAGGGAGAGAGTTCAAATTCAATCAGAATGATTGTTTTCTTTATCTTTAGGGTAGTTCTATCATTGTAAACATTGCTGAAAATCAAGAGGGAAAAAGTTAATGCAGATTAAAATAGTTTTAGGAGCCATTTTAGATGAATTATTATTAACTTTAAGTGAATTTTGAGCTGTAAACATATGAATTAAATACAACTAAATATATTAAATTATGTGTTCACCAATATTTTCCACTTTGGGACTAACTTAATTAACAGTTTTTACCTGATAGGTAGAATATAAATTAATGTAACATCACTGGGTGTGGTGGCACATGCCTGTAATGCCAGCACTAGGGAGGCTGAGGCAGGAGGATCATTTGTGAGTTTAAGACCAGCCTGGGCTAGAAAGTGAGCTCAAGGCCAGCCTGTATTGCATAGCAAGACCCTGTCTCAAAAATGACAAAAACAATTTAACATCAAATATCTAAATAACTTGAAAAATTACAGTCCCATGGTTCATGCATTGTTTTCTAAAGATTTAACTGAATAACAAAACGTAATGTATAAACTTTACAATTCTTAAGATCAAATTAAATCTGAGGAGTCTTACATCAGTAGTACAATTGATCTTAATGTAACATGAAAGTGTGTTTTATTTGATAGCTCTGATAGCGAGGACATCTTTAGATATTGTAAGTGTGGTCACTATTTCTTTGTAACTTCTTTAGAAAAACAACTCAGAATAGTATGTGACTGTAAAGCAGTAACTCATCATCAGAACTGTTAAATTTAATGTCCCGAATAAGCTTTATCTACTGATCACTGTAGAACAGTTACTGTTTCTGTGAGATCACAATCATATTGAATAAAGGTGATTTTATACAGAAATAAACATGGAATAGAGATGTTTGTTTTCTTTGTTGAATCATGACTGAGGGTATGCAGTGCATACAAATATGCAAGGCAATTGCGAGTACATTACCCTGATTTCTCCAAGTCTGTACACTGACGCCTTTACCCCCGAGGTGGTGGCCCTAGTGTGTAGGGCCTTTGGGTGGTGATTAGGTCCAGATGGCAGAGCGCTGGAGAATGGGTTTAGCTTCTCCATAAAATAGGCCCAAGGAAACTCCTCTGACCCTTCCACCATGGGTAAACGTGGGAGAAAACTACATGTATGAAAAGAAACAGGCTGTTGTGAGACCCCGTATGTGCTACTGCCCTGACCTTAGACATCACAATTGAAGTAACTATGAGAAATAACTTTGTTGTAAACTACCAAGTTTATATTAAACTGCCCATTTATACTGTTACAGTGTCTGAATGAACAAAGACGGACTAAGCATAAAGAAAATTTACCTAGGCATGGTGGCACATCCCTGTAATCTCAGTTACTCAGACAGGAGGCTGAGGCAGGAGGGTTGTGAGACTGAGATTAGCCTGGTTAACTTAGCAAGACTCGTGTCAAAGTAAAAATTAAAACAGGACTAGTGATGTTGCTTGCTGGCAAAGGCTTCCCTAACACGTCCAAGGTCCTAGGTTAAATTGCCTATACTGAGCAAAACCTAGGGGGAAAAAATTGACCCTGAGCAGTACCGTTGAAACTGTTTTAGAAAAAAAGAGGAAAAATTCATATGCCATGTTAGTAAATATTTGAAACATATTGACTATGAACACAAGATTCTAAATATACATGGGTGCTTTTATATTTAAATAATCTAATATTTGTATGAAAATGTTCTAATATTTGTGGGCTTATGTGTATTATGCATTTAATATTTATTTATTTATCTATTTATTTACTTTGATTTCTCTGAGACAGAATGTCCTGGCATTTCCATTCTATCAGCTCCACAGACCATGCAAGTTCCTGGACGTAGCCTGCAGAACAAGGGCTTAGGTGAAGAACTTCACACCCAAATAGAGAACAAAAACACACAAAGCACATAAAACAAAGCCATGGTAATGTTGTTTGAGAGTTTTTCTTAACCATGTCAAAGGACAAACTGGACTATATTTTTGTTTGGTCAAAACTCTTGAGTTATAGTCAGATCTTAGTAAAGACATGATATGGACAGTGGAGGTACGATAGACTGTGGAAACGTAAATCCCATTAACACGCTCATTATGCTTGGGAAAGTGGTTATGTGCTTCTTATTTTATCAAATGTAATGACTTGTGTTCTTGTAAAATAACTCCATGTAGAAATAATCACCAAACAAAAATATATAAAATTGATCTATATGTAGTATGTATTTGGCAAATACAGATAGTTTGGTGTATATATTTATGTCTCAGTAATAGTAGAAAACAGTTACAAGCTATAGCTTTTCATATATTTTATAAAGAACTAGAAAAGAGGAATTTGGATGTTTGCAACACAAAGAAATAAATGTTAAAGAGCTGGAGATGCTAATTACTCTGATTTTATCATTATGTATGGTACACTGTGTCAAATTATCACTGTACCCCATAAATAAATACATTTATTGTGTCTGTATCAATTAAAATAAAAAACTGAGGCAATAATTAAGACTCATTTTAAATTGGGGATTCAAGCTTCCCAACATGAACAAGGGCAAGGGGACACAGAATACCATGGTGAGTATTGGAAATAGAGAAACATTACTATCAAAGACACACCATGATGGGATCAGCATGCTTGAAGTGAGGGAGAGGACTTTGAGCATTTTGATGGAGATTAATGGCAATGTGTCATTGACTGTAATAAATGTTTTTAATATAAACATTACTGTATGTTTTGGTCCCCCCTTGTTGATCAAAAGTTCACAGCAATTCTGTCAAATAGAAACATTACAGTGTGTCCTCATAGGCCTTCTTTATGGAATCTGGTACTGTGTGACTTCTGGCTCTTTCCCAAAGTCAAAAATGACCATGTGAGTTCAGTGTTTTGAACTCACTCAGGAGACTGAGGCCGTCATGACAAAGCAAACAGATGCTAGCAAAAAAAGACTTCCAGAACTACTTGGGAAAGTGTGTCCCAAAGGGGAGGATAGTTTCAAGGGTGATTAATGGCAATGTATTTTTACTGGAATAAAGTTTTAAAAAATTTTATGTTTACCTTATTTTACGATCCCTCCCATCCTTTGTGTGTCCGTGGTGTCTCAATCGCTCGCAGGGTAGTTTTTAATTGTGTCTCTTTTCTGACACCTTATATATTCATGTTATTGGTACTTCATTTGGTGGATCAGAGTGATTCCACATGGTTGAGATAGGGCTGGTTCCAGCCCATGGCTTCAGATAGGCATAATCTGTAGCTCTCCACTAAACACACTGCATTCCCAGGGCCACCGTTTGATTGGTTTGGAACTAGACAGGTGACACATGTGGTGACAGTGAAAACTCAGGAACTTTTGCTTGCACTATTTAGAGTCCTATTATGTTCACAAAAGCCATCTTTGTTATCACCCAGGAAATGATGGAGAACTCTGGACACTGAGTTCCAGACGTTGGAGCCTACTTGAGCACTTTGTGGCTATGGAAATTGTCCATTCTTTCTTTGTTTAAGCTAATTAGCTAAGTGAGTCTTCTTTTCTACAAAGAGTAAGTTCTAACAAAGAGAAAGGAATAGTTTTGGAGCTTTCTGAAAAATAGACTTTAGTAATGTATACTAATAAGTGAAGCTAGAATTTCTAATTTAAACGTTAGTCCTGATGTTTTACCTCCAAATATTTTTATATATAGCTTTTGTCTTAATATTACTCATGTCACTAATAACTTTTTAATTAAATGTGATCAAAATTTATTGATATTCTTTGACTCTTTGCTTTTCTCTATCATTTGTAATTACTGTATTTCTAGACAGCAAACACACACAAAGGTTAACTCTCATGAATAAGGCCAGCTATCTTTTACTTCTCCTCTTTAAATATTGAATTTGCAGCCAGTTATTTGCTCAGGCAAAGCAAAAAAAAGCCATCACAAATTGTTTTCATTGCTCTCTTGTGATTTTTCTGCTGTTTTCATGTGGAACTGATGCTTTCTTGTCTAACAAAGCATTATTTGCCACAGCCGTGGATGTGTCAGCAGCCGGCCTCAGGTGAGTCCCACCTCTGGGAACATGGGTGTTCCTTGCTCACTAGGGATGCCTGCCTTTTGCTGACTCAGGAATTTAGAAGTAGACCAAGCTGCATACATAAACTTTAATCATGACACTTGAAACATCTGAGCTCAGAATTTGACACTCAATTGTTTCAAAAGCTTCCCTGTGATCATACTGTGCATAATTGTTGATTTCTGTCATGTTCTTTAAAAATATTGCATTTGACAAAGGGGCCCAACGCCTTCCCTGGAAGAAAGATATCCTCTAATAAATGATGCTGGGAAAACTGGATTTCCTCATGCTGAAGATTAAAACTAGACCCATATCTCTCACCTTATACTAAGCAACAATTAAAATGCACCAAAAATCTGAGTGTAGACAGGTGCAACCACTATGGAAATCAGTGCAGAGATTCCTCAAAAAACTAAAACCGGAGGTTTCATTTGGTGCAGCAATTCTCCTTCTTGGTATTTTCCCTAAAGAATTAAAAGTAGCATACTGCAGCAATATATGCACACCTATATTTATAACCGCACAGTTTGAAATGACTAAGTCTTGGAAACAGCCCCAAAGGCCATCAATCAATGAATGGATAAAGATGTGGCTTTTTAAAAAAATATAATTGAATACTACTGTGCCATAGCGAAGGATAAATTTGAGACATTTCTAGGTAAACCGATGCACCTTGAGACCATACTTTCAAGTGAAATATATTGGACACACATGTTTAAATATCACACTGTTTCTCTGTTGTGTGAAACCAAAAGGGCAAATATGGACTAAAATGTATAAGTGATACTGTGAAATAGAAAGAAAATGTTCCAGTGGGAATGGGAAAAGGGAAAGGAAGGAAAGGGAAAGAAGAAAAAGGGAACAGAAGGAAAAAATGGAGGCAAAACTTTCCTAAATAAGGAAGGGAAGAAGAGTTGAAAGAAAGGGAGAGGAATGAGGAAAAAAATCAAAATACAGCACGTGCGGGTGCAAATTCCCTATGCTGAATGTCATCATTATATATATCTAAAATAGGCCCATAAAATTAATTGAAAAAGAAAATATTGTATTTGGAAATGTCTGATTTTGACTTATTGTCGAAACTGTAAATATTCACAAATATTCCAGTCACCTAGACTGAAGAAAGTTGTTTATAGTCTTTTCTTGGGAAGAAGGTATTTGATTGAAGGAGTTGAATGCAGCTACGCATCTTTAAAAAAATTGAAATAGTGTAACAGTAATTACAGTCAGAAATTACTAATGTGGTCATTTAAATATCAAGTCAAATCCATGAAGGATTTACTGAAATGGCAAGTTCTTTGAAAAATTAAATATTTTATAATAATACTTTATTTTTCCTTATATGTGCATTGTGATTTTCTCTGTTCTTGTAAACAAGTGATAGATCTAAAGGGAGATTTTATTCAATATGCAAACAAAATTGAATGGTGTTTGTGAACTTGAAATTTTTCTAAGCATTGCTCCCTAAGGAGCTCAGACTGTAGATGAAGACACAGAAAAATAGATATCAATTACAGTGCCCACAGCATTTCTGTAGATATGAAGATAAAGAAATCATGGTATCATCTTCCAAGAAACTTACAATGTATTTTGGAAAACAACATACATAAAGAGTAAACTATAAAAAACAATGCCATAGAGTAAATGATTAGAAGTAGTATATGATTTTGGCTATGCTTCGGAAATTAGAGAAAGGAGATACTATTATCAATTGAAGAGAAAACAGTTAATAAATGTGGATATACAAGTAGCAAGTGACAGAGTACTTGACATTAGAACAAAGGAATGTTAAAAGCCTTAGAGGTGGAGCTAGCCCTAAAGAGATGTGTAAGGGGGATTGGACTTTAGCTGACTGTAGTATAGAAAAATTCATGGAGAGTTAGTGTTCTGAGATAGGAAATTGCAGAATAAATAATATTTATGAGCAAAATCTACTGGCAGGTATATAAATAGCAATGGGGAGGAATTGCCTGGATGTTTTCTTTGAAAATTCCTTCAGTAACATTGAGGGATAAGAGTGTGAAACAGGACAGAGATAGTGTGACACAAATACACGGTAGAAATAGTAGAATCATGACTATGATATTGCAAATAGTAGAAATTAGATCTCATATTTGTAGGCAATATTACCAAGTTTAGTGTGTGACAGAATGGTAGTTAGGAAGCTGGGGCTGGAGGCAAATGTTATGGTTGATACATTGTGTCAACTTGGGGAGTCTAGAGGTTTGGCTGAGCCACTCAACAGGAAGCCAGGGTGCTTACTTTGTATACATCCTGAGCCTGTGGAAGAGATAGGCATGGAGATTATGTGAGCACTACACACTCCCTGGGTGGGGGTAGGCTGTTTACAGTGTAAGGGGAGGAAAGAGGCTGCTTGCTGCCATTCCTCCCTTTTGCTCTGGTTTTTACTGTGCTCTGCTGCCATGAATGTTTGCCTTCTGCTATGAGCCACTCTGACTCAGAACAAGCCAAGTATGGACTGAAACCTCCACAAAGTATAAGCTAAATAAACCTTTCCTTCCTTCATTTTGGGCATTGGGTATTTTGTCACAGCAGTGAGAGAAAAGTAACCGAGACAGCAGTGTAGGCTTTAATCTTCACCACTTCTCACATTCTTAGCTCTAGGTGCTCATCTAAACACACCTGGATTCCCTAGAGATGAAATCATGAAACGTGTTGGTGCGGTAAACCTGGCAGAGTAAATATGTCATTATTTGACAACAGAGAAGGACATCAGTCAGTTCAGACATAAAGAATTATACAGTTTACTTATTTCACTAAGAGATTATATTCTAGATAAACATTAATTTATTTTATGATAATGAAAGTGCAGTTATTACGCTAACCTAATTCAAATCAATGAAAATTTCACAAATCATGAAATATTAATGTGGTTCTTAGAACTGTTGCTAGGCTATTTTTACCCTCTTGCATGGTATTTACTTGTTTTGTATTGTGTAACTTTGTAATCATATAATTATTATTGAAGAGCTGCTTCATCTTAAAATATCAAGGAGTTAAATCTTTAAAAACAGTTTAGGTTGAAATTTCATACAGATTTTCAGGTCACAAAGGAGTACCTTTGAAGAAAAGTTGAGGGATTCCTCTTGGGGATTTTTTACACCCAAAGCAAAATTATTTTTCTCATTTAATTTTTAAAATTTTTTTTATAACTCTTGAAAAACTTATCTAATGACTACAATTTAAAAATGGTGCCTTCCTATTGGTTTTTAATGACAGTGTCACTTTTAGAATAACTCTTAGTTTCTTAAAAGAAGACAAAGGTTAATGAATCCTGTAACAGCCAAGCCAATGAGTTTTGCTAATATTTTAACAAGTAGGGAGATTCTGAATATATATATATATATATATATATATATATATATAGGGAGAGAGAGAGAGAGAGAGAGAGAGTGTGTGTGTGTGTGTGTGTGTGTGTGTGTGTGTGTGTGTGTGCCTGCATGTGTATTCCTGAACTGCCACAGGCATCTCCACATTGTGAATCAAGTAAAGCTGCCTGGACTGTGTGTGTAAACGAACTTTATGTTTATGTGAGTCATGCATGCATACGTTTATTCCAATGTGTTATTATCTGAATTTCAATTCACACATTGAAGACTTTCTCTTTTAAATATATGTAATGATATCCAGTGCCAAGAAGAATCTACTTGTATAGTCTTGACATTTGCAATTTCAAATATCCTCCAAAATCTTGGAATCAAAAATTAAAAACTTTGAATAAATTTTGCTTTGTCTTTGAGTCAAGTTATCAACTATCATGTTAAAACTATTACATAGCAACATAGCACAGAAGATGCTACTAGTAAAGAACTTCAGTAAAACCTTGATTTTGTTTTGGGGTTTAACTATTTGAGTTAGTTTTCGTTAGATGATTGACATAGATTAACTTCTGCTTTTTTCCTAATCTCCACTAAACACATTCACAGATGAGAGAGAGCTGAATTTGCCCTGGCCCTGGACATAGAGTAAGAATGCACCTGAGGAGGAGTGGATGACAGAGGTAGAGAATTTTTACCCAGATTCCAGATGTTTTATCATGATGAGGTGAGGAAGACTCTTAGGTAGTGAAAGAAGGGACCAGTTACAGTTCTAAACATAGCAAAACACCTTGTTCACACAGATTCACTCATGATTCTGAGCTCCTATGACGTGTCCCCTTTCTTCTGAGTACTTGGGAAAGTGTGGTGAACAAAGTCAACAAGGGACAATTTGTGGAAAGCTGTTTCATTGAAAGGTCAAATTTAAACAGGTGCTTTCCATCTCATAGGGTAAGAACAGGTCACTTTCACATTTACGCCCTATGATGTGACCAATACTTCACTCTCTCCAACAAGTATATAACATAGCTACACAGACACTAATTTACGTATGGGAAGAGCCCAGAAAATTGAAGTAAGTTGGTCAAAGTCTTATCAATGGACAGTGATAGGAACTGAGTTAAGCACATCAGTCAAGTCAAAAAAACACATACATATGTATATATCCATATTTTTATATTTATATACATTTATAGCACAACATACAGGCACCTGCAGGTTTGTCAAATATTGTGTGTATGCACCACCGAGCAAAATCTCTGGGAACATGGATGTGAAGGGGCAGACTCCTTGTGACCCTGAATTTTGCCACTTAGTAGACCCGTGGCCTTAGACTGGTTTCTTAAGACTCTCAGACTTAAAGGAATAATTATATATCTGCCTGACCAGAGTGTAATGAAGGTTAAAATAATGATTCTAAAGCATTTCGTCCTATAATTTGGATGTAGTTTTAAAATATGCTACTTCTGATTATTATCAACAGTATCATTATTATGGATTCTTTCCCAGTTACAAAAAACTATTTACCGTTTTAAAATCTGTAACTAATGTGAAGGACTATGGCCTAAAAGGTCAAGAAAGAATATAAGTGTGCATCTAAAGACATAAAATTGAAGAAATGCAAGCATATAAAAACATGTATCAGCTTTAACGTTATTTTTAAAATTAACTATGTCTGCATACCATGGATCACTTGGTGTTTTCTAGCATAATACATTTAAATTAGGTGTATGTTTTCATACTGAATTATTTGATGTGAAAAAGAAAAGTATATTTAATAGTGGAATCATTAGAAACAGTATATTTACTGAAAACAAAATGAGATATGTATAATATTCTCATAAATACATTTCTGTCATACACATTCCTCTTTTCTAAGTTTTAAGTAATGCTGTACTACACTTGCATATTAACGTTACAATTACATATACACAAATAATGTAATTAAAAGCTCACTTAAAATTAGCAATTATAAACCTTCTTGCTCATATAGTAGTAGTTCCTAAAGAATCCAATGCACTTGCAGTAATACTCAGTATATGGTGTGTTGCTTTTCTGCTGTTCAGCAAAGGGACAGAGTGGGGAAATAATTTCACACTGCATATAATGCATCTGATATGAAGGAAACTTGAAAATTATTTAGTTACAGATTTCTCTGACCAGGCTTGCAAAATGGCATATATTATGTTAATGGGCAAGCATTTGAAAATGAATTTGAATATTAAATGCAGTAAGTTTGGGTTCTGACATGAAGGAAGGCATAGTGGGTGTACAATTTACAAACAGGTTCTTGTTAACTCTTTCATCACTGCTGCTCACAATCATGCTTTGTGCTTAAAGGTTCAAGAATCTCATTTTTACATCACTGAAAGTTCTGTAATATTAATCACACTGTAGGGGTATACAAATGAAGTTCACTTTAGTGCTAGGTTTGTTAGTCATGGTCTGTGTGCAGTTGTATTCCATGTTGTTCCATGAAAAATAGTTGCTTATCACTGAAAGTTATAAGTAGGGAAGAAATGGGGTGCATCAATCACTGTGTGAATGGCACCCTATATTTTCTGGCTTTCATTTGAAAAAAAAGTAATACATTCAAGTTGGCATATATTGCAATGTATACTACCAAGCCACTATTAGTGTTCAACCAAAATATTGGGTTTTCAAGTCCAACCAGCAAGCACGAGTTTATTATTAGTGGAGTCATAGTGTTTAGATTTACAGAATAGGAATAGTTAATAGGAAACCTTCCCACCATAGCATATTTTTATTGAAAGAGCAAAGCATTACAGTACACCGGATGTTTTAGGTCATTTATTTTGTTTTTGCTCTGGGTCATTTTACAAAAGCACTTCTGCTCTCTAGCGTTAAAATGAGAGCCACTCTACTCCCCGGATATTACCCAGCAGCACTTGGGGGCTCTTAATGATTAATACCATCACCGTCCAGCCACAAACCTTTCTGCCGCAGATAATGCCAGGCAGAGAGCGCGCTTGACACTTTTAATGTATAATTAAGTAGGAAAAGTCAGCACTCAGTATGCAAATTTTTCAAAATGATAAATGATGCCATACAGCAGTAGGGATTGATTTGGTGTAAATGAAACTAATTAAGGAAATGTCAAACATAATTAATAAAACAGGTTTAAGCTGCAAAACATTGTCAATTGAATGAATGAGGAGGCATGGGTTCCCATTGTTTCTGCTTTATTTAGGGCTTGTGTTTAGCTTGTACTCTGTTCCTGAATGCACTTTCGCTACCTCACACCCTCCGCCACCAATTCCCAGAGAGGGGGAAAATAAATTTGCTTGTCTCTCCACTGACTGCAGAAATTAATTGCAGAAATCTTGTCCCATCCAAGTGTTACATTCACTCACAGGACATTAACATAACTAATTTGAAAGAACCCAAATGAATGCATAATAGAGCACTGTCAGTATGCCTGACAGTCTTTGGTCATACCAAATTAGCTTGGTTTTCTAATTGAAATTTTTTTTCTCCCTCGGACTCTTTTTATAATTTTTTTCCTCAGCTATTCATTTTTGATAAGAACAAAGGTTTTATAATTTACAAAAGAGTGCTTGACCTATAATTACTAGGAGGAAATTAGGGGAGGTGGAAAAGTCAGATTTAGTCCTGGTAATGATGCTAGAGACCTTGCTCCCTCTAGGGAGGCTGAAGAATAATGGAATCTTCTATTTTTACGGGCGACCTGTGCACTGGCGCTGACTCTAACTGTGAATCCACTTTACTTTGCAGATCACTTACTTAACACTAAAAGTGCCAGCGGAATGGCAGGCCATTACTCCAAATGTCATTCAAGCCAGGGCCATTTCCCCGTACCCTTCCTTCTGAAAGAGTGAACTGAAGACCATCTGCCACTCCTCTCAGGACACCCTTGTAAATCTTCCATGTAGCATTACGTAACTTAATTTGTGAACCATCTAGATAGAGTAGGGCAGGAGAGGGGAAGGAGCTTTCCACGAGTAAGAAATTTAAAGTATACTGAATTGATTTATCTGAAAAGGAATCCAAGGGATCTTGATTTTCAGATATCACCTGCAAGCTATGCATATAAGCTTATCATACCTGATATCATTTTTAGAGGAAGAAGTCCACGAATACTGTAGCCTCAATTTATGAGGATTTTTTCTCTTATCTCTTTTGGTAAAACTTTTAGTTTTGTTTAAGATGTGTTGTGTACATGTACCCACTCCACATGATGGATGTTATCATGATGTGGTGCAAACCTGTACCAACAAATTTAACCATTAGAAGATATCTGTTCTCAACAGCATGTTTTCCTTTCACTTATGACACAACACGTAAAAGTCTACTCCTTCTGTACTGTAAATTATGAACTATATAGTTAATATGGCATTTCAGGAAAACTGGGGCGATTATGTGGAACTGAAGCCCCACACACATTCTCAATCCACACTATTTCTGCTGAAGAGCTAGTTCCTCGGCAGAGGAACAAATGCAGGGGCATGATTCTGTTTGCTTCGTCTTGTTTCTGTTGAACACTTCATTTCTATGGGTTCTTCTTTAATTTGGTTCCAGGCATACAAGTAAATCTTCTTTATTTCCTATATGAGATTGTAGAGATTCTTGACTTTGAGCTCTCTAAGTCTTTGGGGGCTCATTTCGCAGCACTACCGAGTGTATTGTCTTTAGCTACTGAATATCGTGCACGTAGTTACCCATTACTTTTGTAGCGCTGACCGATCGCACTGTTTGTTACCAGCACACACATTACTGGCTTTCCTGTCATATCTTGTGCGCTACGTGCAACTTTAAAGAAAGATGGCCTTGTCACTTGTACTTCACCTTCAAGGGGTAGACTGGATAGTGAATAAATTGGTAGGTTCAAAGGAAACCAATATTGTTTTATCTCTTTTCTATAGAGAACGCAAGTACCTCAGGTTTATTTTATCTTGTTACTTTGATAATGTGAAGGACTTCTTCTGGTGCCAGATGCATGTGACATAACTCCAACCTTCAAAATATTACAAAAGAGGAATTCAGGAATCACTGTCTCATAAAACTGAAAAGTCTAGAATTAATTTTCAGATGGCTGATGACCTTAAGACACAGCTGAATAAAGTGGCTTTAAAATCTCATTCAGGCCATCCTTTTCTTTTCTCACTAGCTTCATCCTTTGATTCTGATTTTGACTGAGTTGATTTCATCCCCAGACTCCATCTTGTAGGCCCAACTAACTCCAAGATTACGATTATATGAAGTCAAATAGTGCAGTGTAATGAGAAACAGTTGCTTCTCAGGAATTTAAAAATATCCCAGAATTAGACTTGATTGAAACATCAAAAGTGATCTGATCATATAATCCATCATTGGGCAAAGGTATGTGAAGCTTTGAACTTTATACTTCTCCATGAAAGTGGCCCAGCCCAAACCAACCAATTCTCAGTAGCAAAATGTGAAGTCCTGGCTTTCATTCTCAGCACTGAAAAATAGAAAGAAAGCAAGAAAAAGAGGAAGGAAGGAAGGAAGGAAGGAAGGAAGGAAGGAAGGAAGGAAGGAAGAGCAGAGAGAGAGGGAGAGAAAGGGAAAGAGAAAAAGAAAAAGAGGAAGGAAAGAAATAGAGAAGTAAAAGGGGGATAGCGATTCCCCAAGGAAAATCAGTTTCTTTTGATTAAATGAAAGGAAAATGGAGAAATACCAGAAATATCAATAATACACTGAGGGGTTACACCATAGTTTCTAAAAGCCAAATATATGCTCAATATAGAATTTTTATTCAGAGTTTTACTACTAACTCATTAAAAATGAAAAATACTTCATGTGAATGGACTATAATTATGATTAATTCAAAGTTTAATGGAGGATAAAAACAATAATATAGTGTTATTTTCTGATTGTGCATGTTTTGTTATTTGTCACTTAACAAAGGGATACATGGTTACTTGGACTTTTCTTTTGAAAAAAAGTAAATTTACAGAGTTGTTAAAATGGTGGAAAGAATTCATTCTGACCTTCATAAATCTTTCCCAAATGTCAACAATGTACACAACAATGATATTAGGACAGTAACATCAGTACAGTAATGCTGCACACTTTGGTCTTCACTTTGTTTCTACTGTTTCTATTATTTCTGATTTAATGTAGGGCACCGTGCAGTGTCTGTCAGTTCTGCAGCTCTCTCTGCTCTGTGACAGTCTCTCAGTCAATCATTGTCTTCATGACCTTGGCACTTTTGAATTGGTGTGGCTAGTATTGTGGCCATTTGGGCTTGTCTGATGTTTCCTCATGATTACTGGAAAATATAACAAAGAAGAGATGCTGTTTACACCACATAATATGGGGGTGCCCATTGTTTAATGCTTTACTACTCGAGATATTAACCAAAATCATTTTTTCCAAGTGCCATCTTTCAGGTTTCTTTATTGAAAATTATGATTTGTTTACTTTTCCATATTCTGTCTGTTAGAGGTAAGCAATTAAATCCAACCCATACTGGAAAGGGAGAAGAATTACTTTCTACCCTTTTCAGGGAGAAGTATGGAAGAATTAGATAATGTATGTTAAAGCATTAGTAAAGAATGAACATTTTGAGAAGGTACTTAGAAGGCATGCAACTATTCATATTTTTCTTTCAAGTTTTTATCTCCTAAAAGTGTAGCATTTGGTAGGGAATCTTGGCTATAAGAATTATCACATGATTTTCTAATAGTGATTTTATTTCCCTTATTCTCTTTACATTTATTATTTTCAATTAAGTTTTACACCACTTTTTCATTTACTTATTTACTCCAACATTTACTTATACTACTTTGAAAAGAAGAAAGATTTGGAGGAATCACATTAGTTGATATCAGATTTACTATAAGTATACACTAACCAAGGCTGTGATAGTGCCAGAAAGATAGAAGAAACACTGGTCAGTGCAAAAGAAAAGAGAGCTAAGAAATATGAAAATATAATAACTTGATTTTTGAAAAATAATAAAAATAATGGAAGGAATTAATGAAAAAAAGATCACTTTTTCAAGAATTGCATGGAAAAATTCAGAATCCATATACAAAAGACCCTAACCAAACCAAACAAGCCTCAGCCCAAAGGTCACATATAAAAAATTTCAGTCAAAATATATCATAGATCTGAAACATAGAACCATAGAACTTTCAGAAGAAAATATAAAAACATTTTTGTGACCTAGTGTTTCATAAGCATTCCATAGCTTTGAAAAGGTGAATGTAAAATGAAACAAAGGTACTATTACTGTTTGTGTCTGGATGTCTTCCCAAAGCCTCATGATGTCATGAGGGGTGGGCTTTTCAGAGGCAGTTGAATAAAGAATTTGTGTTTGGTGGTTCATTGTCTAGTCCTGGGACTGGGACTGTGAGTGCTACACTTGCCCTAGTGGAGGTGCATACATTATAGGAGAAGAAAAGAGTTTTGCTCCTTCCCCTTTGTTCTTGTGGTTTCTGTTGTTTTCCACCACCGTGAATGGTTACCCCTCTGCCATGCCACCCTGCCTTGGAGCCAGCAAATTACGGAGTGAAACCTCCCACCAACTGTGAGCTACGTAAACCTTTCCCTCTTACCTTTGGATAGTGGGTATTTTTTCCCAGCAAGGAGAAAAGTAACTAAGGCAGTTATATATAAAAAAATTTAAAAATCTTTTTGTCAGTGTGAAAGACACCATTATTAGAATAAAAACAAGTTACAGATCAGTTGAAATTATTTGCAAAATATGTATCCAACAAATGGCACATATATGGAATATATGAACTCTGAAAACTCAACAATCAGAAAACAAATAACACATTTACAAATTATCCATAGAAATTGCGCACTTGCCACAAGAGATGAAAAGATGGAGAAAAGGCATGTGAAAATGCGTTCAATCTCATTAGCCCTTGGAAAATGCAAATTAATATCATGGTAAGATGTCACTACACATTAGATTGAAAAAGCCAGCAAATCCTGAGTGTAGTAAGGGCTGCTCAGAACATAAAGTGGAGATCTCACATGGCTGCTGGGAGTGTGGAGTGATACAGTCTCTCTGAAGATGTCTTGGCGGTTTCTTTCTTACACAGTTTTACTTGCCACATGACCCATCTACCCCAGGGTGTTTAGCTTAGAAAATTGAAAATCTGAGTTCACACTAAAAATCTGCACAAACTATTTATAGCAGCTGTGTTCACATTGCAAAAACAATGCAAAACAAGAAAACCGCTGGAAATATTTCCAGTATCCTTCCATGAGTGAACGGGTTAACCACATCTATCTGCAAGCGGGATTCTGATGAGGAGGGAGAAAGAGCCAACTGTGAACCGACTTGGGTGAATCTCAGAGGAGCAATGCTAAGGGAGAGTCGCTGTGCTGGACATACCACATGGTTCTACGTGTGCGGCATTTTTCTCTGAAAAAAAGCAGAACAAAATGAAACAATGCCCCTCTTTTAGAGACTAGGTTAGTGGTTGACAGAGGTAGGTATCAGGAAGGAACTCTCTAGGAAGGCCAAGCACAAGTAAGGTCTTTGCTGTGACACAGTTGCTTGGCCTTTGTGGTGACTGTGGTCACATAAATTGGTGCATATGTTGACGTTTGTTGGAGCATACGTTGAAACAAAAATGTCATACAGCACGATAATTCTAAAAATAAAGTCAATTGGGACTCAAGAGTATTTATCATAGTCCTTTCTAAAAAACCAATACTATTGTCATCTTTTTGCTCAGATTGTTCTAGTTTTGACTATTTTTAAAATTTTTATTTTAAAGGAAAAGAAACAAAACCCAAAAAATCAAAAAACAAGACTCTAATACAATATGATAAGAGGATAGCAATGGTTAATAGATGGCATATTGTCACCTTTAAATTAATTACTTAGAGTATGTGATATCAGCATTTAATTGTCCAAACAATATTAGCGCAAACCTATCTTTCAGACGAACTGAGAGAAATCTGCAGTGTAACTATTTTAACTATATTTTATATATAGTTTTACTTTTGCTTTTCCCTTCCTTATTTTTTCTCATTCCCCTAAACCAGTTTCTCTTTCCTTTTGAAGTTTCTCCCCATTTTATAATATCTATTATATATTTTGGATCACATTACTCTTTCAGCTTCTCACACTAGGGAGACAATATGATGTTTATACATTTGTGTCTGGTTTATTTCATTTTTGAGTGTGGACTCATCTTGCATCCATTCACCTACAAAGGTTTCCAGTTTATGATTCTTTATGGTTGAGTAATATTCCATTATATAAAAAGATCACACCTTTTTTATCCATTCCTCGATTGATAGGCATTTGGGCTCTTTCCTAGGTCTAGGTATTACAACTTGTGCTACCATAAATATGGGTGCACATATATCACTGTGGTATGATGTTTTAATTCTTCTTGGAAGATACTCAGAGGGGAATAGTTGGGTCAAATGGGACCTCCAAGCCTAGTTTTTGGGGAATCTCCACACTGATTTCCACAGTGGTTGTACCAGTCTATGTTCCTACCAACAGTGGAGGAGTTCCTTTTCCCTCACATCCCCTCCAGCATTTGTTATTGGTGGTTTTTTGATGATAACCATTCTTTCCTGGGTGAGATGGAATCTCAGGGTTGTTTTAATTTGCATCTCTTGAATGACCAGTGATGTTGTACATTTTTTCCTAGATTTATTTTCTGTTTGTATTTCATCTGAATAGTATGTATTCATCTTTGATGCTCAGTTTTGGACTGGGTCTTTAGATTTAGGGGAGTCTGCAGATTTGACTACTGGGGACTCTTTTAGATTGACGTGGGTAAGGTATGGTTTTATTTGTATTGTTTTATGAAAATGTCATTGATGTTTCTTAACCAAAAGAGAAAAGTAAAGAAAACACAACAAACTATACAATTGTTCACGGCAGAATGATTACAGTTTTGTGATTATTCAGAGATGGCATCTGCTTGGTCCAGTTAGCACCTAATACATTACTTCCTGTGATAGACGGTCCTGCTAATTTATGAGCATCTACTTTGTACTAGTTAATTCACATTTCTTATTTTAAGATGAGATATATGTTGACATATATTGATTTATGTGATTTTCTATCTTAAGCTTATAGGACTATCTTTGGGGTGACTTTTTTTCTATTTTCTAATCTCTGTAGGTGAGTGCCTATGTGAGACAAAAAGAAATATATTACTGACAACTACTTAATATTATTAGATTAATTTATCAGATGCATAAATGTCTTTGTGCTTTTTACCAGGAACTGATACCAATATTTGAAAGCATAATTAAAGACTATATAATTCATGTGCTTAGCATTAATTTTGGTAATTAAATCATTATTTCCTTTAATCAGCAAGTAGAATATTAAACAATGTACCTACAAAACAATTATGCTGCATAATAATAATAATTGAAACATTTAACATAATTTGATAGAAATGTGATACAATATTTATAAAAGAATAAGATAGCTTTTATGTCCTCTTGGGACATTGTCTTCTTGGAAATAGTGTAAACAATTCTAGGTACAATTAAAATGCGTTTTTGACTTGCAAATCAATTTTCATTGCCCTTTTAAAAAAGATATAGCTAATCATTGTTGAATAAAAGAAAAAAGGGAGTGTATTTGTGGGTCAATCTGAATGGCCTTTGAGGGTGGACATGGGGTTCCAGTGGCTACATCTCTTGGACATTTAGAAATGTTCTTTGTAAGTGAAAATGATATGGTTCATATAAACTACAGAGAAAAGAGGCAAACAAATGGAGAAAGAGTTTAGTTCTATAGTAGGAAGAAAAAAAAATTGATTCTAGGGCAGGCAGGAAAATATAAAGGCTAAGGTTATATATTTCATGTAATTTTTGATGTGTTTGAGGAACTTTATGCTATGATTATCCATTATAAACCATAATAGTCACTGTAGCAAACATTCTTCTCTTCCTCTTTTTCCTAGCATCAGCATCTTAACCCAAAGAGGGAATACTTTTTGTTGTTTAGAAGTTGTTTCCCCTCAGGGATCTGGCATGAAGGGAAACCCATGATGCCAAGTGACTGGTCTCTCTTCACCCTGACCATCCAACTCCAGAATAAAGCCCAAGCCATGGGGTGAGGCACCAATACCAACTAATTTCTTCCCAAGCGTTATTAACAATCTCCTCCTGAGGAACGAGAGCCTCCGTATTAGAGGGATTGCACTGTGCATATAACTAACATAGGAAGAGATCTAGGAAAACATGCGGGGATGATTTTTAGGAATTAATCGGGCAAGCACATTCTGGTCTTTTTGATTTTCAGAGATTGGAGCACATCCACAGATTTCCAAGACTTATCGAGTCCAACTCAAGGTAAAAGGATGAATAAGATGTAACCTCTGATCTCAAATAGGCTGACACACTATTACAGAAAGGACAGAATCTCTATGGTACATTTTATAAATGAAATTTTACAAACAAAATGAACTAACGTAGTTAAGATTTGACACACATTTTTTGATAAATTTATAACCCATTGCAATGAGAGAAGTGTTGATATCTCATATGGCAAATAAGGGAACTGAGATGGAAAATTCTTGTGCATGTCATGCTGTAATTAGTAGATTTAGGACTTTGATCTCTATTTTGTTTTCAGCTCTTTAGCCTATGTTTTTATTATGTTTATTTAAAAAAATATATACAGGCATGGTGGCGCAAGCCTGTAATGCCTACACTTGTGAAGCTGAGGTAGGAGGATCGTGCGAGTTCGAGAACAGCCTGGGCTACAAAGTGAGCTCAAGGCCAGCCTGAACTGCACGGTGAGACCTTGTCTCAAAAAGACAAAAACAAAACCAAAAACAAGGAAACAACAACAACAACAAAAAACCAAAATATAGTTGACAGATGTGGGAAAAATGAATTCTTCCTGCATAGTTGCAGGCAGCATCAAAACAGAAAATTATTTCAAAGTAGGAATATGAGTTTAAGCCAATGATAGGACAGGGAACACTTTAGTTAGGAGGGCTAGGAGGCTTGCTACCATGACTTCCAGTATCCAAATTATGTTAGTTTCTGTTTTAAAATCTTTAGGGAATAATATATAACTAAATTGTGTGTAAGATAAGAACAAAGTACTTGTCCATATAAAGAAAGAGCTACTTCAGCTAATTTCTTAAGTAGGCAATGGGTTACAACAAAATAAAATTATAAAACATGGCTGTTTAATTTTCTAGAAGAGTAAATAAAATGGTATTTTTTTTCCACAGTGCTCATGTCTGTTTGTCATTGCAGTTGGAGACCTGTCTACTCGACAATATTCCTGGTGTTTTTATTTATTAAGTTTAATTTTACCAAAGACTTTGTCATTTTTCATCGTGGTAAGAATCCTTAACATGAGATCTACCCTCTTAACAGGACTGTAAGCGCACAAGGCAATATTCTTAACTAAAGACACATTGCGAGGATCTCCAGAACTGACTCATCTTGCATAACTACATCTTTACACTGACTGAACAGCGACTCCTTTTTACCTTCCTGCAGCATCTTCAGCACCGCTCTTTTTCTTTGCATTTGACTGTTTGAGATTCCACTGTAGAAGAGAAATCAAATAGTATCATCTGGGCCTGGATTCTTTCACTCAGTGTAATGCACTATAGGTCCAGCCATGTTATCACACATGCCAAGATTTCCTTCGAAGTCTACACAATATTCCATTTTATGGAATACTACTCAGCCATAGAGGAGGGTAAAATCACGTTTATGTATTTATGTTTTGGAAAGTGCATGGCACTTGCGACCATAGTGTTAAGTGAGATAAGTCAGACATGAAAGTTAAAGAGGGCATAATTGCTCTCATAGGAGAGCCCTATGCCATAAATAAATAAAAGAATAAAACAAAGGGGAGACATTAGGAAACATACAAGTAGACTGTTCAAGATGGGGAAGGCAACGGGGAAAAGGAAGAAAGTAGGTAGGGCAGAGGAGTAAGGGAATGGCAAAAAGACCAAGATATGCTCCATACATTGACCAATTCCCTGAAGCGAGTGTAACTAGGACTTAGTGCAAACACACACTAACAAAGTAAGAATTTTGAAAATGCCAAAACCAGCACATATTCACCTGTCCATTGCTAGTTGCTTTTACAACTTGGCTATTGTAAATATGCTGCATTGAACACCACTGTGCAAACGTCTATGACCATAATTCAGGTATCCACCTAGAATGGGAGCGATGAGCTGTACGGGACCTCGCTTCTGATTTTGGAGGAGCTGTCCTATTATCTTTCACAGTGACAATGCCTTTTCCTTCAATAACGCAAAAAGGTTCCAATCCTGCCACATCCTTGCCCATGCTTGTTCCTCTCTGGTTTTTATTTCTTTTAGCTTTAAAAATAATGGCAAGCTTCATAGATTTGAGGTAATAACTCATTTGGCTGCCGTTGGGTTTTCCCCAAGGAGTTATTGATCATCAAATATCTTTTGGCTCTTCATCATTTTTGGAGAAATGTCTACCCACATCCTTTGCTCCTTCTAAAATCAAGTTATTTGTTTTTTTGGTTACTGAGTTGTTCCAAAAATTCTTTGGATATCAGCTGGTAACCAGATACACAGTTTGCCAATATTTTCTCCGTTCTACATGTTGCTCTTTCACTGTGTTGACTATTTTCTGTTCTGTGAAAGTTTGAGTTTGATGCAGTCCCACTTGTCTAGTTTTCCTTTTGTTTCCTGTGCATCTGGTTTCACATCCCAGAAATCATTGCTAGGCCCGATGTCATGAAGCTTTCCCCCGTTTTTTAAATAGAGATTTTATGGTTTCACTTATTGTGTTTGTATTTAAGCAGTTGTAGGGTGGCTTTTGTGTGCAGTTGAAGACCAACTTCCTTCTTTTGCATTGGCTGTCCAGTTCCCATTGTGCCGTTTGTTGCAGCAATTGCCCCTCCTTCACTGGTTATTCTTGTCAGCTTTGCTGACAATTGTGTGTACATACATTTTAATGTGAATATTTTTATTGGCTTCCATTAGGGAAAATCTTTATGTGCTATGTTTACCCTTTGAACTATTTTTTCCCTTCCTGTGACAATTTCCAGCTAGTCTTCCCTTAAAATAACTTCTTGATGAGTCTAATTTCTCATGCTATATCAGGACATCTTTGTTTACTTTAGTGACAAAGCCGATGTTTTATTCACCTCATTGATAAAGATAATTGGTTATTAAATAAATGAATTTTAATTCAGTGCATATTTAAGGAATATTATACCATGAACAAATCGAATTTTTTTTCCTTTCTCTTAGAAATCCAAAAGTCGGAGCCTGGGGATATAGTTCAGTGGCACAAGTGCCTGCCTCGCAAACTCAAGGTCCTGAGTTTGATTTCCAGGAGCACCAAAAAAAGAAAAGAAATACAAAAGTCATTATTGTTACCTTAGAACTTCTTTTTGAGTTACTGAGGATCCAACGTAGGGGATGTTATACAACTGATCTATAATCCTCAGCACTTTTTATTGCGAGGCAGTGTGTGTTAAATTGTTGAAGTTGATCTCCAGAGTAGCTTAGATTATAGGCATGGGATACTGTACCAGCTCAAAGAATATTTTAATATAATATCACATCAAAAGGGTAAATAAGAAAATAATATAATCATTTAATAGATATCTAACAAGTAATTGTTAAGATTCAAACCTAAATGTAAATAAATGCAATTTTAATATGAATGAAATACTTCATGGTAAATAGAAGAATATTACGCTCACTAGTAACACTCATGAATTTCAATGTGCATGTAAATATCTGGTACATTTGTAGGAAAGATTGAAGATCCAAGTAAATTAATGGGGAAACAATAAAGAGTTTACAAACTAGGAAATAAAATAGAAATAAGGCAAATAGCCATCCTTCTTCGTTATCAAGAAAGTAAAATGTAAGCAGTGTTAGGTATTTTTTCTCAGTATGGTTAGTAAATAAATAACTATGCAGTGGTGGTGATATTGTGAAGAAACTGCAATATTCATTCACTACTATCAACTTTTCAATTTAGTGCAACCTCTTGGAACAGTAACACGGCAGAAAAACTAAATTACTTTAGGCTGGAATATCAAATGTTTATTCCTCATTATATACCATGGAAACAATCAGAGGCTTAAATTTACTCAGATATGCCCACTGTAGCCCTAATAACAATTGCAAAACATGAAAAAAATAAGATTCCAATACAAAAATGTGTGACTAACATACATCACAATCCGTTAGAAACTATGCAAACATGTGAACCCTGTATGTCCATATGAAGGATATATAGAGATACCCAAATGTTTATGACACAATGCTAGGTGAAAGACAGTGTATAATGCGTTTATATTAATGTTACAAATATATAAACATATGTGTTACTATGGGTAGTAACACAATGGGTAGTAACAGCTTAATCACATAAACTAACCGATAATAACTTATTGGCTTGCTAATGAGTTTAAATACCAGGATAATAAATTCTGTGATGTGAAGATATCTTTGTCTCTCTTTGTAACTAAATTATCTGCCAGATAGGTACCATTTATATCCTGAATAAACACAAAAGTAGTGTATTGACCTATAGACTGAGTGAACTGATTTTGAAAAGTTATGATTAAGATGAAAATCACAGGAACACTTTTGTATGTAGTTTTTGATTTAGTGAGTTTTTTTCCTACATTCACTTGTTACCCTACATGGCATCAACTTTCATTAAGATGTGATAAATTTAAATGTAGAAACATGATTTGCTAACCACAGGCCAATCTCATTAGTTTTTTTTTGTTGTTGTTGTTGTTTGTTTTTTTTGCAGTACTGGGGATTGAACTCAGGACTTTTGCTTACTAGGCAGGCACTTAGGCCACTGAGCTATATCCCCAGCCCTCATTAGTTTGTTTTTAAATTCATTCCTTTCACAAATATTTTTGTCTTCTAGTATAATATATATCTGACATCACCCAGCCTATAAGCGAATGGAAAGTGCAACGATCATAAGTGAATTGGGTTTTTCAGAAGAAGGTAATTGCCACAGACTCACTGGGACCTTTCCAGATTCCTGGAAGACAGTTTTATGGATTTGCTATGCCTACTCAGCACCATGGTAGCATTGTGCTGTAACGACGCTCACCTGTCACAGTTTCTGGAGTTTTGCTTAGAATAGAGGCCATCATGCTTGGAGCTGTGTAGGATTTAAAAGTCCTTCTTCCTTCACTCCTTCCAGGAACCCACAGAAGATGATAAAAGTCCAAAACGCTTCTTCAAGGCAGGAGAGCCCTGATGACCCTGACTCGTGATCCAGAGCCTCCCTGTGTGGACAGGCTAAAGGTCAAACTTCCCCCGTGGTGGCTTTGCTTATCTCACCCCCTGCCCCCTTTCTCTTACTCTCAGACAGATATCTCAGACAGGAAGCTCTCTCTTACTAAGTCACCTGCCTTGTGAATCCTGTCTCAGCTTCTACTTCTGTGCATCCAGTGCAGGGTAACGACTGAAGGAGTGTGTGCTGTCTTGTATCATGTGGGCTCCAAAGAGGGGAAGGGAAAGCTCAGAACACAGTTTTGGAATCAATGTTTACATGTGAGAATGATCATTAACTTTGTAACAGGGATCTCATTTTGTATTATGAAGGGCCTATCCTCATAGAAGGAATTGAAGAATCTGCCTGCTTTTCTCATTCTAGGGAGGAATTTGTATAGGAATGAAGCAATCTGTTCTTTGAATGTTCGGTAGAATTTCTATGTAAAACCACTGTGGCTTTCTTTAAAGAAAAATTTTTCATAATAATTATCTTTCTTTTTGATCATCAAATTCCGGTCTGCTGCAGATTGAATCAGAAAACATATTTCATTGGAAAATTTGTCTTTTTTATTATTATGGATTGCAAACAGATAGTAATAAAAGGAACTAAGAAACAAAATTTGGACTTCCGGGAAGATGGCAACCAGGTGAGTGGCAGAGGGAATCTCTCCCAGAGACCAATCCTTTGCGCGCGGGTGCCTGGTCCATGGATGCAAAATTCCAACTGATTGGGCTGCTCTCCGCGGCCTGAGCATTAAAGGGCAGGCTGGACAAGCCCCACAGTGAGAAGTGGGCAGATCCTGAGAGCTGGGTACCCAAGGGATCGGCACTGTGCTTGGGCCACAGCTTGGCTCAAATTGCGTACAGCCGAGAGAGCAATTGTGGCGGGATGGACGCCTCCAGCTCCTGAACCCAATCGGCTCGGAGGCGGCTGTAACCAGGATTTGTTGAAGGCAGTGGAGCAGAGGAAACTCAGAGAACGCGCTACTGGGACAGATTGTGCCAATCTGGACAGTGGTCTGGGATCCTGCTCAGAGCCCCTCCCCCGCAGCCGGCGCCACGCAAACAGTAGCAGCTGCGATCGGCGGGATTTCTGAGTTGGGAAAAAGCTCGATCCAGGGAGATACATCTGAACGGCATTCCTGTCTGCACGATCCCAGGGTGAGTTGAGTGGGCGCTCTAACGGGTTTTTCCTGAGTCAGGAAGAAGCTCTGCCCAGCCAGTGACATCAAAGCAGCTTTAAGGACTGCGGGATCTCCTGGGTAGGAAGAGCTAGCTAGGCACCCCGACAGGATTTGTGAGGGGGGAAGGAGCTATACCCAGGGAGGAACACCTGAGTGGCCTGTCTGGAAGGTCCCTGGGGCAACGAGCTGTTTATACGCCCCAGCCAGGTCTCGGGGTAGGGAGTAGAAGCGGAAATCTCAGCAGACAGCTTAAGGGACATTCTCCCAAAGAGAAGGAATCACTGGAGCAGCCTCTGCAGCAGACCTTTGCCTGCTGAACTGCCTGGGGAATTTATAGCTCCACATTTTGAATCTGATACCCAAAAATGGGAAAACAGAGGAACAAAACGCAGTCTC
>PVLD010020675.1:0-24777 GCA_004027595.1 Dinomys branickii | reverse complement strand
AAAAAAAATTAAACCTTGCTTTACCAGTTTGCATACAATGTAGGATGCTGATTAACATTAATCAGGAAGGGCCAACAGCACTGGGGAAGCTGAGGCAGGAGGACTGAGGCAAGTTAAAAAGGGCAGCCCACACTACTACATAGGGGATTCAAGGCCAGTTTGAACTACATAGCAGAGACTATCTCAAAAAATTAAAAAATAAAAATAAAAAAAGGGCTGAGGATACAGCTCAGCATTAGAGGCACCTGCCCAGCAGGCAGAAGTTCTCCAACCTCCCAACAAAAGATCACTCAGTGTATTTGTTGGAAAAAATTTTTTCTGGAATCATCAGATCGCTTGTTCCTCAATTATGACTTACAACCCAAGAGACACATCTAAGCATTTAAAAACTACTCACGCCAGGTCTCATGTGGCACATGTCTGTAATCCCAACACTAAGGAGGCTGAAGCAAAAGAATCATTGCAGGTTCGAGACCAGCATGAGCTACAAACTGAGCTCAAGGCCAGCCTGAACTGCATATTGAGACCGTCTCAAAAAGACAAAAAAACAAAAACCCAAAAAAGTACTCACAAACAGCTGGGTGTCCTGCCACAGTCCTGTAATCCCAACACTTGAAAGGCTGAGGCAGGAGGATCATTGTGAGTTCAAGACTAGCCTGGGCTACAAAGTGAGCTCAAGGCCAGTCTAAACTGCACAGCGAGACCCTGTCTCAAAAAAAAAAAAAAAAAAAAAAAAAAAAACCCACAACAACAAACAAAACACTACACAACTACTCACAAGCTGAGCAAATTCATAATAAACTTTTTTCAATACTAGGGGTTGAACCCACTGAGCAACATCTCCAGCCACTTTTATTTTATGCTGAGTCAGGGTCTTGCTAAATTTCCCAAACTGAGCTGAACACCCAACCCTCCTACCTCAGCCTCCCAGAGTGCTGAAATTACTGGCACACACCACTACACGTGCCTCATAATCAACTTTATTCCTACGTAGGATTGGCCTAAACCTAAGAAACGCTTCACAGTATGTATTTATTTACTTACTTTTGTGGTGCTAGGGATTGAATCCAAGGCCTCACAAACACTATACAAGCGCTGTACCACAAAACTGTAACTGGAGCCCTAATTTTACGTTGAAAACAAAAAAAAGCCGTGCACAGAAGCACATACCTGTAATCCCACCATTCTGAGGCAGGAGACCCACAAGTTCCAGTCCAAACTGGGCAGTTTAGTGACTTTTGAAGACCATGTCCTTTTTTTTGGTCTTTTTGAGACAGGCTCGCAGTTCAGGGTGGCCTTGAGCTTATTTTGTAGCCCAGGCTGGTCTCAAAGGAACCTCCTGCCTCAGCCTCCCAAGGGCTGGGATTACAGGTGTGGGCCACCAAGCCCAGGTTAAAGATCATGTTTTAAAAATAAAAATTTTTAAAAGGCTGAGAATGTAGCTCACTGTGAGGTCCCTGAGTTCAATCCACAGTCACACACACACACACACACACACACACACACACACACATATACACAAAATCCCACATGCAAAGAAACACAATGTGACTAGAACCAAATGTAGCCCACAGGACATGAATCTACTACCTAACCATTTACCGAAGTTTGCCAGCTTTACTCTGGAAGACCAGAGAGACTGCAAAGTACAGAGATCCCAGGACACTGATCACAACTGCACATTCTGTATCAGATGAACTTAAAAGTTTCTATTTATTAAGTTCCAAATGATTTAAATAAAATTATAACTATTTGTTCTGAATTCACTTGCCTAAGTGATGATGCTTTGAGCAAGTGTCACTCCCAGTACGTACTTATATTCCCCTCCTTAAATTTAATAGTTTGAGCTAAGTGCTAAAAGTTATTTCATGCTGGGTGTGGTGGCGCACTCCTGTAATCCCAGCACTCAGAAGGCTGAGGCAGGAGGATCTTTACAAATCCAAGACCAGCCTGGGTTACAAAGTGAGCTCAAGGCCAGCCTGAACTGCGTAACAAGACCCTGTCTCAAAAAGACAAAATAAAATAAAGTTAGTTCATAGTAAAAGCAAAAGATTAGAAACCTTGCCAGGCATGGTGATCCCAGCACTCGGAAGGCTGAGACAGGAGGTTTGCCAGGAGTCTGAGGTAAACTTGGGCTACATAGGTGAATTCAAGGCCAGCTTGAATTACATAGTGAGACCCTATCTCCAAAAAAAAAAAAAAAAAAAAGCAGCTGCCTTACCTGGGGTATTTGCAATAGCCGCCAATGGCAGGCCTGGAAGCTGATGCACCTGGATTCCTGGAGTACCCAATGCACTGAGGTTAATGGTCTGTAGGCCCGGCATGGAGGAGAGTTGAGCAGCATTCACAGTAACTGTGCCGGCAGGGATGGAGGCAGCTGAGGCGATGGGTGTAAGGGTGGTGTTGCTGCTGCTGGTCTGACCCAAGGAAACACCCTGCATTGGGGCCAAGGTGATTGTCTGGGCTTGAGGATTCTGAACTTGGAGGTTTTGCAGCTGGAGAGTCTGCCAACTGACCTGTCCATTGGGCCCCACTGTTGGCGTCCGGATGATGATGGGGCCAGAGTTTGGAACAGCCTGTAGCTGGAGGTTCTGGAGGGTTTCCTGGGAGATAGCTTGAGTTGTAAAGCTCTGCCCTGGCAATGGCGCTGTTTGGAGGGCCTGAAGAGCCTGTCCCCCTTGAACTAGCTGAGGCTGAATAAGAATTTGTTGTTGCTGTGTCTGCTGGTTTTGCTCTCCCTCCTTTTGCTGACTTGCTTGCAGTGAGCCTCCGGATGTCTGGTTCTGCTGTATGTTCAGAGCATCAGACCCCTGCAGCCCACTGACCCTCTGGGGTGTCTGGCCTTGAGAATTGGTCCCTGCTGATCCGCTGGTGGTAAAGTTCATAATTCCCATGTTGCTGGTAGTAGTTGTTGTCGAGTAGCTATTGGCATTGGTGAAAAAGGAGCTGGAGCTGGCTTGGGATGATACCAAACTGGCAGAACTGGCAGTCCCTGAAGTGACGGGCTGTGCGCCACTCTCCTGGGACCCAGAGCTAATCGTGACTGCCTGAGAGCTGGGAGTCAAGGTAGCTGCAGAAACACTGTTGACAGGTAGCAAGGTGATGTTCCCATTCAGGGCCACTGGTACGTTGGTCACATACTGAGTCTGTCCTGAGAGCACATTATTAGCCAGGCCTTGAAGGGGGACAGCCTGCTGAAGTAAGTTTGGCATAGCAGCAATGATGTTGCCACCACTTCCTCGATTTGTAATGATCTGCTGGTTTGCACCTGGGATGATCTGTATTTGACCAGAACTATCCTGCTGCACTTGGGCTCCGGTGGCGGCAAATTGCAGCTGTTGCCCATCAACGGTCTGGAACTGTGGGATTACTTGATACTGAATGTTGGGCATCGCTGCAGATAGTCCCGTCAGAAGCTGCTGGCTCTGTAAGTTGGGGGCAGCAGCCACAACATACTGCCCCCCGGAGACTGCGCGGTTCTTGGAAGACTCACTGCCATTACTGCCATTGGTACTGTTGCCACTCTGTTCCTTTGAGGTAGGGGTGGCCCCAGAGGAGGAAGAGATGATTTGCCAGCCATTGGCACCCTGTGAAAGTTGTGTAGCTGTAAGGTCAAGCTCACCTGTGCCCCCTGACTGGCTTGGGCCCTGGGAGTTGTTGCTGTTCTCATTGGGTGACTCAATTCTGCTGCAGGTTGCTGCCAGCAGAGCCAAAGGGGACGGCTGGGATTCCTGGCCAGGAAATAGAGAGGAAAGGAGTTAGCGACACCCATCTGCCTGCCTAGGGGGCAGCAAACAACAGATACGCAGCAACGCGGTGCAAAAAAGAAAAAACCAGAAACAAGCCTGGCCTACTCAGGGCTGGGAGTATAGCTCAAGGGTAAAGCACTTGCCCACAGGGAAGAGGGTCTGGGTTCAGTCCCCAGCGCCAAGAACCAAAAATCTGACCTCCGTGTAATGCTGAAATTCATCCTTGGGGAGTTTCCAATGCACGTGCCTTTCTACTTACTTCCCTATCAGGTTATTTCCATCACTTCCTAAAAAGTTTTCTCCGAAAACTAAGGCAGTTCCCAAGCGTATTTACACCCTCCCAACACCTTCCCCGTTTATAACGATCACTCACCTGCCCTCCTCCTCCTCCGCTGCTGCTGGTGCTGCCTGTGCTGCTGCTGCGAGTCTGAGAAAAGGCACCACCACTGCCACCGCCCCCGTTATTGCCACCAACTCCTTTTTCAATCTTCACCACTGCGGTCATTTCATCCATGGAGTGATCTTGATCTGGAAAAGAATTAAAAACATAAACAATATAACGCGGGGGGAAAAAAAGGCACTAGGTCAATAAGGGTACAAGAAAGCTGCGATGCGTCAATAATGAGTAACAGGAAGGCGCAACTAGAAAGCAAATGAACTGGTGCGGGGTAAACCCTCGGGATCCAAGACACAAACATTCGGTGATGGCAAAACGGGGCCTTCATCTTCCCACCACGTTAAGACTCAAAAAAACACTCAACAAGTGCTTCAGAGGTAGGAAATGTGCGGGGTGACGCGCCAGGCCAAGTTTCAAAGTAAGAAAACACATCCTCGGGAGGACACACAAAGCGGAGACAAACACGTGAGCTGCACGAGCGCTTTTGCTGGAAGACACGAGAAAAAAAAAAAAAAACACAAGTGTGGAAAGTAACGAGACGAGAGGAAGGAGAAGAGGGAAGAGGCGCCAGGCGCAAGGGAGAAACGGCATCCGCGCGCTCGGCGAGGGTCTGCGGCCCGCAGGGCGGCCGTCGGGGCCGCGGCGGGGCGTCCCTGCGCCCACAGGGCGGTTTCGGGGCGAGGGGCGGGGACGGGGCGGAGCGGGGCGGGGGCCGCGGGCGGCGGCGGGAGCAGGGCGGACCAGCGAGGCGGTTGAGCCAGGCGGGGCCTGCGCTGCTCGGGCCGCCCCCGCGGCGCCGGCCCCCGGCGGGAGGAGCCTCGGGCTGGCGACCGGCGCTGGGGGGTGAGGCCCGGCCCCCGCGGCCGGGGCGGGCAGGGGGCGGGCGGGGCCGCGCTGCCCCCTCCCCCGGGGCGGGCGGCCCATCCCCCTCCCGCCGAGGCCCCGCCACTGCCCCTTCGCCCTCCCTTCCCTCCGCCCCAGGCGGGACCAAGGCCGCCGCGGCCGCCTCCCGCCCGCCCCCCCTCACGGCGGGGACCGCCCGGTCGGCCCTCGCGCGCGCCCCCTCACTCCTCTTCCACCCCTCAGCTTCAAGTGGACTCATCCTTACCGCTCATGGTGGCAGCTGAGGGACGAGCTCAAGGGGGTCCTGTCCGGGGGGGTGGGGGGGGGCCGGGAAAAACGCGGACGCTGACGAGGCAAGCTAACCCGGACCGGACAGGGAGGGGGGGGTAAGGAGGAGGGAGCAGCGCGCCACAAGCCCGGCCTGGGCTCCACCCCTTCACTGCTGCCCCGCCCAATGAGGGAGGGAGAAGGGAGGGACTTGCAGAAGAAAGGCAGGCAGGCTACCCAATGGCAAAACTCATCCCCTCTCTAAGGCATGTAAGACAAAGTTGCGTGCCTAGTACACGCCCGGAGGGACCACCCACTCAGTTTTAAAAACCAATGAAATATGCAGGAAGTAAGGAAGGGCGGGAGCTGGAAATGATAGGCTGGGTAAGAAACCAATCCATCGCCAGGCGGGCTCACTCAGCGATAGGGATAGGAAGAGCTTTGATAGGAATGACAGAACAACGACCAACCAGAATCTTGGACAGGCCTGGGCAAGGTCCTGGTTGGGAGGCGAGAACGAGGGGAGCAGGAACAGTGTAGGATCAGGCTGATCTAAACCAATCCGAAATCAGGCGGGCACCCAAGAAAGTTATGATTGGATTAACACTGAAATGAGGCAGAACAGGATTCATATTGACGTGTGCTAAAATCCAATGAAACGCCGAATGAATTCCGAGGGCGGGAACTTGGAATGGGTATAGGAAGAAATGGCTTCTCCCTCAGTCACTTAGTCCAATGAGAGAGCGAAGTGCAATTGGCACCGCCTCCAAATTAGCCAATGGGCGGTATTGGGTCCGCCTACCCTGAGGGAGGGAACAGGGCAGTGCCAAGACGCGTCCGTCGCCATATTGTCCCTCCTCAGGGAACCTCTTAACAGTCTTAAGCTTCTACGTCCGCAGAACCTTGCGGTTCAACAAGTGTCAGCGCCGAGACGCTGGGCGCGCGGCTCCGCCCGCCACCGTCCTCGTCTGCGCGTAATGGCTCTCAGGGTCATTTCCGAGTCTTGTCTCCTGCCCTGGTGGGTGGGCAGCGGGGCGGGTGCTTCCCGGTGTGGGCGTCAACCCCGCGAGTACGGACGGGACGCGATCTGGTGACGGCGCTCACAGATGCAGTTCCGAGCCGGCCCCTAGCGAGGGTTCTTGTAAAGACACCAGCGAACGCCATTAAGCCGTCCCAGACAAAGGCGCTAAGCGTGAGACCAGTTCACTAGTCGGAAGCTCGCTGGAGAACCTCCCGGCGTGGAGGAGACATACACTTTGCGCCCCTGTTCCTTGTAAGTGCTGCCTAAGCATCAAACAGAACAGCCGAGTTGTGCGTTTTTGCGATCACGAAGACGCCGGCCTCCATCTTGCCTCCTTCATCCTTGCTCAGCGCCAGGGGCTGGCGGCCTGTCCGCGGCGCGTCATCGCGGCCTTTGGCGTAGGTCCTAATGTCGTTTATTACCTGCAGTTCTGCTCTCCAGGATACATTTACGTGTTTTAAAATCTGGAGTCTCTCAAAGGACTGTGGGCCTTTTAAGTTAGGAACTGAGGCCTGTGCTGCCCCGTGCATTCCTTATGTCATCCTACTAAGGATGATATTAAGTATTGGAGATGTTATGTGTCTTACTATAGTTGAGAGGTGACCAAGATCACAAATGAATTGCGGATCCACAAAGTCTTAAGTCTTAAGTGAATAGAATAGTACCTTGCATAGCCATGTATTTAAATAGGCTTAATAAAAATTATTTAATTGTTTTTCTGAGCTGGGTGTGGTGGCGCACGCCTGTAATCCCAGTACTCGACAGGCTGAGGCAGGAGGATCGTGGCAAGTTCAAGACCAGCCTGGGCTACAAAGTTGAGCTTAGGGCCAGCCTGAACTGCCTAGCAAGACCCTGTGTCAAAAAGACTTAAAAAAAATTTTTTTTATTCTTAACAGTGCTGGAACCCATGTCCTTATACCTGCTAAGTACATCCCATACCACTAAACTATTATCTCCAAAACAAAAAAATACTAATATCTGATACCTTCTAGCCCCTGAAAAAAAATCTTGCCCAGACTCAAGACAGCTCAAATTCCATCATCCAAAAAAATGCGTATTTTTCTTTAGGATTTTATTAGTTTATATTACAATTAATTACATCAAGATTTTTCAAAATACTATTCCCAGCACAACAAATACAAAAAGTAATTGAGATCGTTTCCATCAGAATGCTCTGAGTTTTTCATTTTTTTTCTTTCTCATTTATAGGGGTGCTTTTTTTTTTTTTAAGTCAGGTTCCAAGAATCCCACCTCAGATAAATCAGAATCTCTGGAATTGGGCTTGAGAACATAAAATGGGCAAAGGAGGGGATTTGGGGGTATTTAACCTAGGACCTTCACTCTGAGTTACAACCCCAGCCAGGTTTCCCTAATCTCTGAATTGCCCTTGCTGAGCTAGAATTTGTGCGGTTCCTGCCTCAGCTTCCCTGAATACAGTACTGGGATTACAGGTGTGACCACCACGCCCAACGAGAACATCTTTTTTTTTTTTTTTTTTTTTGCCTTTTTGAGACACAGTTTCACTTTGCAGTTCAGGCTGGCCTTGAACTCAGGGATCCTCCTGCCTCAGCCTCCAGGGTTCCAGGTGTGCACCACCACGCCAGACTAGAACATCATTTTTATGTAGCTCAGGTGAGTCACCCCCCCCCCACTCCTTGGAGTGCAGCTAGGCCTGTAGGTCTGTGGGAGCTGCAGTACATAGGTCTCTCTTAACACAGGATGGGGTTTGTTAAAATCAAGAGTAAGGGCTCCTTTAAGTGATACCAAGTGAAGTTTAGAAGATGAGAGGGCAAAACTGATATACTGTGCTCCAAAACACTTGACAATCCAGGACATAGAGAAGTACAACATCAGGGGTGTAGCTCAGTAGCATAAGCCTGGCAAGTGCAAGGTCCTAAGTTCAATTCCCAGTCAAAAAAAAAAAAAAAAAGGAAGGAAAAGTGCCTGCCTGGCAAAAGTACAACACACCTAAATACAGATGTAGTTTGTGTAACTAACAAATATCATTTGTCAGACTGGCTATGTCCATACTGAAGACGATATGATAGTCTGGGCAGCATATGCACATGAACTACCAAAATACAGTGTGCAAGTCGTTCTGTTAAGTTATGCTGCCATGTGTTGGTGGTGTAGTGGTGAGCAGAGCTGCCTTCCAAATTATGCTGCAGCTGACCCACAGGCCTCTGGATGGGTTTGGCATGGATTAAGATCTATGAAGACAGCGCTTGCCTAGCAAGCGCAGGGTCCTGAGTTCGATCCCCAGTACCACAAAAAAAAAAAAAAAAAAGATCTATGAAGACCTTAGGTGGTGACTGGAGATGAACACAATGTGGAAAGCACCGATGGTCAACCTGGTGCCTTCACCTGACCGGCAGTAAAGTTTTTGGAGCCCTGCAGGGCCCTATGGATGGAGGCTTTTCTATCCCGCACACTACCAGATGATTCCGTGGTTATGATTCTGAAAGCAAGGAGTTAATTCAGAAGGACATCATGGGGCTGACCACTGCAGATTATATGCACTGCCTAATGGGAGAAGATGCTTACAAGAAAGTCTTCTCAGTACACAGGGAACAGGGTAACTCCAGACATGGAGGAGATGTGTAAGGAAGGGCATGCTGCTGTACAAGTGAACCCAGTCTCTGAAAACGTAGAGAGGTTAAAAAATGGCACTGCCCCAAAATGTCCTTTGTCTGGAGGAAAGATCAGGTAACTCAAAAGTAGGCAAGCTTCCGAGGCTGCTGAGAGTTAAACCAATTTTTTTTTTTTGAGATAAGGTTCTCACTATGTAATTCAGGCTGGCTTAGAGCTTACTATATAGCCCTGGCTGCCCCCAACTCATGGTGATCCTCTTGCCTCAGCCTCCCAAGTGCTAGGATTATAGGCATGCATCACCACACCCAGCATAAACTAAATTTTCTATGAAGATTTTTCAGATAAAGACTAATAAACTTGCCAGGTGTGGTGGTGTGTGCCTGTGATCCCAGCCCTGGGAAGGCTGAGGCACCAGAATCAGTGTGTTTGTCTCAAAAAGCAAATAAATAAATAAAAATTTAGCCCTAGTCTCAAAATTAAAAAAAAAAGAAAGCCAGGTATATTGGATGTTGGTGCTAATCTGTGATCTCAGCATTCAGGAGGCTGAGGTGGGAGTATCACTGTTTAAGTTCAAGTCCAACCTGGAGGCCAGGCGTGGTGGTGCACACCTGTAATCCCAGCATTCGGGAGGCTGAGGCAGGAGGATCATTGTGAATTCGAGACCAGCCTGGGCTACAAAGTGAGCTCAAGGCCAGCCTGAACTGCATAGCGAGACTCTGTCTCAAAAAGACAAAAAAAAAAGTCCAACCTGGACTACATACGTAAAAGGTGTCTCAAAAAACCAAAAGAGCTGGGTGTGGTGGTGCATACCTGTAATCCCAGCGCTTGGGAGGCTGAGGCAGGAGGATTGCAGTGACTTCAAGGTCAGCCTGGGCTACATAAACAAGTTTAAAACTAGCATGTACTACATAGGGCCAAAAAAACCAAGAAAATAAAAGGGGCATAGGGCTGTGGCTCAGCACAGAGGCCCTGGATTCAAGCCCTAGTACCAAGAAAGAAAGAAAAGGAAACGCCAGTGAAAAAACTGGCAAGAAGCTGCTTCCAGAAGGGAAGAAACTTCTGGAAGAGCTGCTACATTACTCATCCTTGTAAACCAAACTCTGGAGATTCTAACAGCTGCTCAGTGGATTAAGCAATCGGCCACACCTAACTTGCTAGGGGGTGAGGCAAGAGGAAATAACTCTGGAGCAGTACTCAAAACACTTCACGCTGACTAACTTCATTCTCTGGACAGATTGGAGAGACTGAGCTGGGCAATGTAGCTGGAGTGGCAGAGCAGTCGCCCAGCATACACAAGGCCCTGCTTTTTGTTCTTGGGTTTTTTTGGAGCACACGTTTGCAGTACATAATGATTACCTCTGTCATTGGGAGTTGACACACATCCATAGTGCAACTTAATTTTTTACATCCGTTTCTCTTCCCTTCCCCTCCTCATGGCCCTAGTTTTGATCCCTGGCACCACGAAAAGAAAATGGGACAACTGTCATCCTCAGAGAAGAAAACTGAGGCTCAGATATCTCAGTTATTATGACTTGTGTATTTATTCCCAAAGCCTCTGTTTATCCATTTTTCTAGACTAGTCTACACCCCAGATTGGAACTAGAGCTTGACTTTTGCTTTTCTTTTTTGTTTGTTTGGGAAAGGGTCTTGCTATGTAGTGCAAGCTGGCCTCAAACTTGTGTATGTAGCTCAGGCTGGCCTTGAACTCACTGGGATACCCCTGCCTCAGGCTCCTGAGCGCTAGGATCACAGGCGTGCACCACTATGCCCTGCTTAGAGCTGTTTTATCCCAGATTCTGAGAAAAATGCCTAGATTTAAAGCAAAATTTGCTGGGCATGTTGGCCCATGCCTGTGATCCCATCACCCGGGAAGCTGAGGCAGGAGGATCACCTCGAGTTCGAGGCCAGCCTGGGCTACACAGTGAGCCTCTGTCTCAACGAAAAGCAAAATTCAGTAGCCATTGTTCTTTGCACAGTCCTTTCCCTTTACTACTCCAGAAAGAAGACAGAACTGTACCTGGCCATAAAGAATGTCCTAGATGCATGCTGCTTACTGACAGTCCCTGAAAGCAAGTGAAGGGCCCCATCTACATCCATCCAATTCTTCTGAAAACCTGAACAAATATTCTGTTTTTAAGAGAGGGTTTCACTATGCAATTTATACTGGCCTTGAATGCACTGTGTAGCCCAGGCTGGCCTCGAATTTACATTGATCCTCCTGCTTCAGCCTCTGAGTGCTGGGGATTACAGGCATTCACCACCACCCAATTTTTTTAAACCAAAATAAGGGATCAGAGTGTAACTCAGCAGCAGACCACCAGTGCAACACACACAAGTCCCTGAGTTTGATCTGTAGTAGAAAACCAATCTTTTTTTTTTTTTTTTTTTTTTGAGATAGGTTCTCACTATGCAGTTTGGAGTGGCCTTGAGCTCACTTTGTAGCCCAGGCTGGTCTTGAACTCACAACGATCCTCCTGCCTCAGCCTCCCCGAGTGCTGAGATTACAGGCGTGCATCACCACGCCCGGCTGAAAACCAATCTTTAAAAAAAAAAAAAATTGATTTGGTTGGTAGCACACTCCTGTAATCCCAAGAGTTCAAAGCCAGCCTGGAATACACATAGAGACTGAGTCTCAAAAAAAAAAGAGACTGAGTCTCAACAACAAACAACAGAAAGAAAACAAACCAGGCATGGTGGCAGGTTCCTGGTGGCACGCCTATAATCCCAGCACTGGGGAAGCTCAGCAGGAGGATCATCTAGAGTTAAAGCCTGAGATACATAATGAGTTCTAGGCCACCCTCAACTATATAAGATCCTGTCTCAACAACCAAAATAAAATAGAATTTAAAATGGCTCTTGTGATAATCCACCGTGTCCTTGGTGCTTTTTTTTTTTTTTTTGAGACAGGGTCTCTCTATGTAGCCCAGGCCGGCCTCAAACTCACAGCGATCCTCCTGCCTCAGCCTCCCAAGTGCTGAGATTACAGGCGTGCATCTCCTGCATGTACTTTTATTTTTATTTTTCTCCTTTTACTAGGCCCAAGCCCACTCTGCAGAGCCAGTCTCTCCCTCATGTTTCACTTTTTTTTAAATAAACCTTGTCACTTAATAAGTAGTAAATTAAAAGGAAAGAAAATAGAAATGAGATGTAGCTCAATACTCCCTAAGCTAAAAAAAAAAAAAAAAAAAAAAATACTCCCTAGGCCCAATCCCTTGTCCCAGAAAACAAAAATAAATAAAATAAAAAACACAACTTGGCGGCAGGAATCATGCCTGTCAGCAGTATGGTGTACCTCACTTGTGCTAAGTGGGAACAGTTCAGCAAGCCAGTCCTGGGTCTTAGTGATTTGCCCACCCTTACTTCCCCAGCCATTACTGTCCACCGTGCTTTGTTCAGCACTGAAAGCCATGCTTTCTTGGGGGTCCAAAATTTAAAACTTTATGATGCCGCTTCACTCAGCCTGTGTCCCTCCCAGGCAACTCGAACCTCACTTTTTTTTTTTACTTTGTGTACTAGGGATTGAACCCAGAGCCCTGCTCATCATCCTAGGCACGTGCTCTCCAACTGACCTACATCCCCAGGCTTTTCATCTTTTAATCTTGAAATAGGGTCTTGCTAAACTGCCCAAACTAAGGTGGGCGTGGGGGCGCACGCCTGTAATCCCAGCACTCAAGGAGGTTGAGGCAGGAGGATCTTTGTGAGACCAGCCTGGGCTACAAAGTGAGCTCAAGGCCGGCCTGAACTGCATAGTGAGACCGTCTCACAAGGACAAAAAAAAAAAAAAGTACACTGCCCAAACTGACCTTGAATTTTGGATACTTCTGTCTCAGCCTCCCCAACAGCTGGGATTACAGGCACAGGCGATCCCGCCTTGCTAACCACACTCATTCTCTTATCTTTGATAAGAATGAAGTCTTTCCAGCCTGGTGAGGTGGCCAAAGCCTATAATCCCAGCATTCTGGGAAGCTGAGGCAGGATCGCAAGTTGCAGCCCAGTTTGGGCAATTTTTTTTGAGAATTTGTCTCAAAAAATTAAAAAAGGGCTCGCAATAGAGCTTAGTGTAAAGGCCCTGGGTTCATCCCCAGTACTGAAAAAGGAGAAAGGAATGGGAAGAAAGTCTTTCCAGCTTCCCTCAAGGTACAGAATATTCTGACCACTGTGTTCCTCCCACGTACAGCTGCTTGCACCAGAGATCTCTTCGCATCCAGTGTCCAGTTCAACCCCCAACCCCCAACGCCCATCCTAGTGCCCTAGCTACACTAAGCACTTTGGGGGCAGTGTTAATGTCCTTTTTACTTTATATTCTCAAAGCTGGACATATTTTTTAAATCTTTTTTTTTTTTTGATCCAAGGTCTTGTTATACAGTTCCAACTGGCCTTGAGCTCACTTTGTAGCCCAGGCTGCTCTCAAACTAACAACCATCCTCCTGCCTCACCCTCCTGAGTGCTGGGATTATACGCCTGCACTACCATACCTCACCATGCTCCACCATGCCTGGCTTTGGACATATATTTGACAATCAATAAACACTTCTAAAGTGAAAGGGGAAGCCTAGTCCTGATCCTAAATACCTCTCCAGATACTGTAATAATTGCCTTTCAGCCTTCCTTTGGTTGCCATTTATTATTTAGTTTTTGAGACAGGATCTCACTATGTAGTTCAGGCTGGCCTTGCACTCATGGTGATCCTCCTGCTTCAGCCTCCCAAGTGTTGGGATTACAGGCAGTACCCAGCTTGGTTACCTTTTACAAGTTAAATCTTTCCTCCTAATTTTGAAATTTCTCTTCAACTTTCAACACTTTCCTAGTTAACAATCTGATGACTAGAAACATTGTACACATTAACTAAATAGATCAGCTACTCAGGTGGTTAAAACAGCAAGAGCACTTGAGCCAGGTGTTCAAGGCCAGCTTGGGTAAATAGCAAGACCCTATGTCAAAAAAAAAGCCAGGTGTGGAGGCACACGCCTGTTATCCCAGCACTTGGGAGGCTGACGCAGGAGGATTGTTGCAAGTTTGGGGCCAACCTGGGCTACAAAGTGAGTTCAAGAACAGCCTGAACTGCACAGCAAGACTTGTCTCAAAAAGACACAAGAAAGAAAGAAAGAAAGAAAGAAAGAAAGAAAGAAAAAGAAGGAAGGAAAGAGAACGCAGCCAGACATGGTGGGAGGCTGAGAAGCTGGACCATCACCTTGAGTTCAAGGTTGGCCTGGACTACATAGCAAGAGCCTCTCTCAAAGAGCCAAAAATAATAACAACAACAACAATAATAATAATTGGACAGGGAGGCCCATGCCTGTAATCCCAGTATCCTTGGAGGCTGAAGTAAGAGGGTCAAAAGTGACAGCCCAGGACGGGCAGTTTAGCAATTTAGGAAGTCCCTATCTCAAACAGTAAAAGAGCTGTGGCTGTATCTCAATGCAGAGGCCTAGGGCTCAATCCCCAACACCATGAGAAAGAAAAAAAGAATAAAATACACAGACGAGCCAGGTGGTGTGGCATAGGCCTGTAATTGTAGCCCTTTTTTTTTTTTAGGTACCAGGGATCAAACTCAGGATTTTGCACTTGCCATGCAGGTGCTTGTGCTGCTGAGCTATATCCCTGGCAATCCTAGCATGTGAGGCTGAGGCAGGGGGATCACCATGAGTTCCAGGGCAGCCTGCACTACCTAGTGAGGTCCAGTTTCAAAAATAAATAAAATAAAATAAAATACACAGATGATCCCCAAGTCTCATTTTACATCATCATGATCCTCTCAGTAAACTGCTATTAAGCAAAACATAGACAAGCTGAAATTTCTTTTACCTGTCCTACCTTTCACCTATAGAATAAAGGTTAGCCAAGTAATTGTAGCCAGGGGCACAGTTGTAATCGCAGTACAGCTGTGCACCACCAAGCACCACGCCTCATTTACACAGGGGTAATCCCAGCAGGCAGGAGGCAGAGGCAGGAGCTCAAGGCCAGCCTCAGCTACATGGTGAGACCCTGTCTCAAGAAAACAAAACAAAATATAGTAACCCAAAAAGGTGAAACAAGCTGGACTTATTTTTGTGAAACCGAGAACTTGTGAGAAATCCAAGACCGGGATAGCTAGTCTTTATAATTACTACCATGGCCCATTCTCTGGCCTGACTTTGTCTTTGTTTCTTTATCTAAGAAGCATTGTGACTCATGGCAGCTCATACTGTAACTGGTACTAGAATGGGATTCAGTCCTGCAAACAGCCAGTGGCTCGAGTGGTCTTTTAGGACCATCAGGAGGACAAGGGCTGGGGTGTGTGTGAGGGTTGGGGCTAAGTTGAAAATAATTTCGTTACTGCTGGAGCTGAACTCTGGCCCAAACTTCTCGAAAATTTTCCCTTCTGAAGACAGCTGTAGAGACAGCCCTGACATTGTGCCAAAGTCTCTGAAGCTTGAAGACCCTTTCCCAAATAACAGCGAGGGTGCAGCACCCAGGAGGCTAAGGCAGGAAGACAGCCCAGCGAGTGCGAGGCCAGCCTGGGCTACAAAGCTAGACTCTGGGAGGGAGGGTTAAAAAAAAAATGAAGCGAAGTGTAAGAGAAACTACCGAGAGACCCTCAAGTTCCAGGATCCAGCTGTATTCTTAAGAACTACAAAAGGCAAACTGCGGGAACCCGAAGAGACAGACTGGCTGGACCCCAAACAGCAAAGCCCGAGCCTTTCTTAAGGTGTAACCCTGACCCCTTGGGATTGCAGCTGGGAAAAAACACCACCAAAACACTTCCCTTCCCCCAAGCCCAAACCCAACCCCCCCCCCCCCGGCTCCTCGGGGAGCCTGAGCGCCCGCAGCCTCTGGCGCCGCCCCGCGTCGCGCCGCCCGCAGCCCAGCGCCCACGCGCAGGCCCCGCGGCAGCCGCAGCTGGTCCCCTGAGTTCCTCTTCCAACCGGAGCCGGGCGTGGAAAAGCAGGGGGCAGAGCGCGCGGGCGCCAGGTGAGGCCAGGCCGCAGGGAGTAAACACACCGGGCGGGAGCCGGACCCCGGGCGGTCCGCGCCTCTCCCTTCCCGCCCCAGCTTCCGGCCGGGCCTGCGCCCCTGACCGCGGGCGCCTCCTCGCGGAGCCGCCGGAGCGGCTGCGGTCCAGAGCCGAGCCGGCTTCTCCGTAGCGCTCTCGGTGCCCCGGGCAGAGAAGCCCGGCTCGCGCTGACCTGGGGCCGCAGCAGAGGACAAAGGTGCGAGCGGCCGGGGCTCCAGGCTTTGTGCCTCGTGCAAGGGCGACCCGCGCCGGTGCTGGCCATCTGCGCGGGCTGGACAAATGTCTGCGGGCGTTTTCCAAGAACAATGGCTTCTTCGGCCCTCGCAAGACGTTAATAAAAACTGTATCATCCCCTTTAAAAAATTTTTGTTTGTTTGTTTGAAGATCTTGCTATATAGTCCAGGCTGGCTTCAATCTTCATGGGTACCTGCCTGTCTCAGCCTCCCTAGTGCTGGGATTACAGGCGTGTTCCCCCATGCCTGGCTTCCCCTTTTTAAAATTAGGAAATAAATCCAGACTTTGAAAATGTGCCTAAAGTCTCAAGACTCTGTAGATCCAATTCCTCAAAAAACTAAAACTAGAGATACCATTTGACCCACCTGTTCCCTGTTTTACCTTCCCAAAAGTATTGAAAGTGTCATACCACAGCGACATATATACACCATGTTTATAGAGGCACAATTTATAATAGCTAAATCTTGGAGGGCAAGGGTTATAGCACAGGGGCACAGTGCCTGCCTGGCAAGCAGAAGGTTCTGAGTTCAATTACCGATACAAAACGGAAAATTAAATCTTTGAAAAAAAAAATTTAAATCTTTGAAAATGCCCAAATGCCCATCAACCAATGAATGGATAAAGATGTGGGTTGTTTTATACAATGGAGTACTACTCAACCATAAACAAGGATAAACGAGACATTTCTAGCTAAATGGATGCACCTTGAGACCATACTCTTTTAAGTGAAATAAATCAGACACACCTTTAAACACTGGTGTGAGAAATAGGAAATGTAAATAAGGATCAAAATGTGTGACAGATGGGAAGAAAATACTCAAATGAGAAGAGAAATGAGGGGAGGGAGAAAGGAAAGGGGACAAGAAAAAAGAACAAAATGGAAACAGAACTTATAAATGAGGGGAAGAGAGTTGAAGGGCGGGGGTGGGGGGAAAGGATATTATCCTGTACAGGCACAAATTGTCTATGATGAATGTTATTGTGTATATCTAAAATGTATCAATGTTTGGGGGGGTGGTATTTTTGAGATAGGGTCTCGGCTATTCAGTTCAGGCTGGCCTTGAGCTCACCTTGTAGCCCAGGCTGGTCTCTTAACTCACAAGGATGCCTCAGCCTCCCAAGTGCTGGGAATTACAGGAGTGCACCACCTCACCCGGCTTTGTTTTGTTGTTTTGTTTTGGAACAGGATCTGGCTATGCAGTTCAGGCTAACCTTGAATTCATTGGCCTCATGGGGCGATCCTCCTGCCTCAGCTTCCCAAGTGCTGGCATTGCAGGTGTAGACCACCATACCCAGCTTTGAATTTTTTGTTTTTTTCTTTTTTTGAGACCGAGTCTTGCGATGTAGTTCAAGCTGGCTTCCAACTCAGAGCAATTCTCCTGCCTCAGCCTCCCAAGTTCTGGGATTACAAGTGTGCGCCACCATGCCTGGCAGTTGTTGGGTTTTTGTTTGTTGCTGTTGTTGCTTAACGTGTGTTTTACCCCTGTGCTGAGACAGAACTTAGAGCCTCCAACGTGCTAGGCAAGCGGTCTGCCACCAAGGCTGCAGTCTCCAGCCCTGGTTGTTTGTATTTGTTGGTTTGCTCCCCTCACCCAAACTGGGATGTCATCATTCTACTCTGGTTGACCTCAAATTTCTGGGCTCAAGTAATAGTCCTGCCTCAGCCTCCCAAGTAGCTGGGATTCCAAGGACATGTGTCATTGTGCCTGGCTTGTCCTGTGTTATTTCAATCACTTTAGAAAGAAATTGAACTACACAGCAGATTACCATTTCCCGGGGCTTCTAATCAGGATAGAGAAAAATAGTAGTACACCATGGAACAAGCTGACCCAGGTTATGATAAAGTTATGAAGGTGGAATGGGACAGACTGAAGCCTGAGAAAGGCAAGTTTCTCAGTGAGGGGCCAATCCAATGGTCCTCAAAGTTCATTCCAGCACTGTGTTTTTCTGTGTACTAGGAGTATTTTTGTTTTTGTCTTTTTGAGTCAGGATTTCACTATATAATTCAGGCTGGACTTCAACTCACTTTGCAGCCCAGGCTGGCTTGAACTCCAAGCAATCCTCCTGTCTCAGCCTCCCAAGTGCTGGGATTACAGGTGTGTAGCACCACACCCCACCTTGTGTACTAGTAGTGAACTCAGGTCTTTTACACTGAGCTGCACTCCTAGCCCTTTTAAAATTCATGTTGAAACAGGCTCTCCTTAAATCATTAAATTGCCCAGGTTCAGGGCAAATTTGCCATGTTCCTGCCTCAGCATCCCAGTTCTTGGAATGATAGGTCTGTGTCACCACAATCTATTCAGGCTTCACAGTCCAGTTTTGGGGGCTTGTTTGTTTTGGGAGACAGGGTCATGCTATGTAGCTAAGACCAGCCTTGAACTCTCTGTGTAGCCCAGGCTGGCCTCCAACTCACAGCAATTCTTCTGCTTCAGCCTCCCAAGTGCCAGGATTACAGGTGTGCACCACCCCTGTTCAGGTGCAATTACTATTACATGCCAAATTTAAATCAGTTCTTAAAAATAGTTTAAGCTGGGTATGGCATGGTGGCTGTAATCTCAGTCCTTGGGAGGCTGAGGCAGAAGAGTCACCATGAATTCAAGCCAGTCTGGGCTACATAGTGAGTTCATGGCCAGCCTGGACTATGTATCAAGATCCTGTTTCAAAAACTAGGGGGCTGGGGATTGGCTCACTGGCAGAGCTCTTGCCTGGCATACACAAGGCCCTGAGTTCGACCCCCAGAACCACATACATTTTTTTAAAAAAGATCAATAATAATAATAAATTTTTTAAAAAGTAAAAAATTAATTAGTAATAATTTAAATGCCCACTGATTCCTCTCTCCTCCAGGATCTGGGGCCTTTCCTTTCTGGGCTTTTGTTTTTTGAGACAGGGTCTCACTCTGCAGTTCAGGCTGGCCTTGAGCTCACTTTTTAGCCCAGGCTGGCCTCTAACTTGCAACGATCCTCCTGCCTCAGCCTCCGAAGGGCTGGGATTACAGGTGTGCGCCACCACGCCTGGCGCCTTTCCTTTCTGAAGCCCCTTCTCAGCCGCCTTCTCTTTTGCCCCCTGCCCCATCTGCCCAGTGTACTTACCAGAGATGTGCAGCCTCTTCCCCTGGCTCAGGGACCAAAGGTTGTCGATAGGGAGACGTCGGAGGCTCCTGGCATGGTGGGAGCCCTGGGAGAGGAGGCTCCTGGCGTCGTGGGAGCCCTGGGAGAGGAGGCTCCTGGCGTGGTGCGAGCCCTGGGAGGCTACTTCTGGTGGTGGTAGTAGAACCGGGATGAGATCCTTTGCTGAGTCCCAGCTGTCAGTTGCTCTCATCTGTGCCCAACCTAGAGAATGAAAGGGTTCAGGGGAAAGTGAGCAGTTTCCCTGGGGCAGCTCCTGATCCGGGTGGGCAGCATCTTCCAACCTCATCTCTGCAATTGTTTCCCTCACCACTTTCCCCAAACCTGACTGAGGTTACTTTGCCCTGTGCACACCAGCTTTTCTCTTGTTATAAAAGTTTTAGCCGGGGACAGAGGTGATATAGCTCAGTGGCACAGTACCTTGCTTGGTAACCACAAGGTCCTCAGTTCAATTCCGGGTACCAGACTGGGCATGGTGGTGCACTCCTGTAATCCCAGCACTCTGGACGCTGAGGCAGGAGAGGATCATTGTGAGTTTGAGACCAACCTGGCCTACAAAGTGAGCTCAAGGCCAGCCTGAATTACATAGCGAGACCCTGTCTCAAAAAGAAAGAAAGAAAAAAAAATTCCTGGTACCCCCCCCAAAAAGTTTTAATCAGTTTTTCCTGTTACAAACCATTGGGACTAGGCATAGTGGCACACGCCTATAATCCCAGCACTGGAGAGGCTGAGGCAGGAGGATTGCCAGGACTTTGAGGCCAGCCTAGGGCTACATAGTGAGTCCACAGCTCCCTGAACTACACAGGGAGGCCCTGTCTCAGAAACAAACAAAAACAAAAACAAGCCATCTGGATGGGCAAATGGGATGTGTGGCCAATGGGGCTGAGCCCTGGGAGCACAGCTGTGGAGATTCCAAGGGAGGACACTCAGACGCAGTTGATTCTACTCCCTGTGCAGGGAAGAGGTACATACACGGGCGACCCCTTCTCTAGGGAGCGTTCCCATTTTCTTCCCAACAAACTTCTCCTACCTTCCCTACCCCCACTCACAGCATGTGTGATTAGTCATCAACTCCCACGAAATTATTCCCAGGCCTCTCAGATCTATCCCACTCTTGCTGGTGCCTCTAGTCCCTGCCTCCACACTGCCTCCAAAGGACCTGTCTACTCACATGGCTACTCTAGTTAATTAAATTTTGCAATATAAAGAATTGAACCTAGGGCCTTGACACCAAACTACATGCCCAGCCTTTAAAATTTTTCTTTTATTTTGTCTTTTTGTTGTTGTTCTTTTTGAGACAGTCTCCCTATTCAGTTCAGGCTGGCCTTGTACCCCGGGCTGATCTGGTAGCCCAGGCTGATCTTGAACTCACAATGATCCTCCTGCATCAGCCTCCTGAGTGCTGGGATGACAAGTGTGTAACACCATGCCTGGCACACTAAATTTTTTTATTTTGGTTTCAGTATTTTTTAAATTTTTAGACCATAGCTGGGTGTGGTGGCGCATGCCTTTTATCCCAGAAATTGGGGAGGCTGATGCAGGAGGATCGTTGCAAGTTCAAGACCAACCTGGGCTACAAAGTGAGCTCAAGGCCACTTTGAACTGCATAGCGAGACCCTGTCTCAAAAAGACAAAAAATAAGTAAATAAATTTTTAGACCAGCTTTCATTATGTAGTTCAGGTTGGCATTGAACTCACTGTGTAGCCCAGACTGGCCTTGAACTCAGGAGATTCTCCTACCTCAGCCTCCCAAATTCTGCGATTATAGGCATGTACAAGTGCACCCGACATTTTTGGGGGAGGAGGGGGACAAAGTCTTGCTAAATGGCTAAATTACCGCGTCTGAGGTCCAACTCACTATCCTCCTGCCTCAGTCTTCCAGAGTGCTGGAATTATAGCCATCTGCTACCATGTTCAGCTTGTGTTACAACTTTAGATTTTTTAACTGAGGATGGTGGTGCACTCTTGTAATTCTAGCAGTGGGAGGTGGCTGATGCAGGAAGATTGCCATGAGTTCAAGGCCATCCTGAATTACATAGACTCTGTCTCAAAAAAAGAAAAGAGAAAAGCTTCCTTGTTTCAAGACTGATTTTTTTTTTTTTCTTTTTGAGACAGGGTTTCACTATGCAGCTCAGGCTGGCCTTGAACTCACTTTGTAGCCCAGGCTGGTCTCAGACTCTAAACGATCCTCCTGCCTCAGCCTCCCAAGTGCTGGAATTACAGGTGTGCACCACCATGCCTGGCCTTCAAGGTTGATCTTTGAAATAGGATCCATACTGTGGCCTCAGGGATTCCTCTTTTACTCAACACAGATTTCATCATAGCACAGATCTCATCGAGGTGCAAAAGACACCAAATCTTTCCAAGGTTGGTGGCACACACCTGTAACGCCAGTGCTCAGGAGGCTGAAACAGGAGGATGGCGGGTTCAAAGCCAGTCTGGTCTATATAGTGAGTTCAGGACCCACCTGGACTACATAGCAAGACGCATAAATAAAAGGAAAAAAAATCAAAACTTTCTAGGCCCTACCTGTCACCTAGAGATGTAGATGAAGCAAGGCCTGCTCAACCTTTTGTTCAGTGATTAACAATGGCTTCCTTTGTGACACTGCACTAAGACAACCAAATTCAAGCACCTCTGCCCATTGCTCAAGAGCTCACCTTTTTGAGCCAGATGTGGTGGCTCACACCTGTAATCCCAGCACTCGGGAGGCTGAGGCAGGAGGGTCGTTGCAAGTCCGAGACCAGCCTGAGTTACCAAGTGAGCTCAAGGCCAGGCTGAACTGCATAGCGAGACCCTGTCTCAAAAAAGACACAAAAAGTGTGTGTTGTGGGGGGGCCTGGGTGTGATAGTGCACACCTGTAATCCCAGCACTCCAAAGGCTGAGACAGAACGATTGCTTTAAGTTCCAGGCCACCCTGGGCTATGTAGTAAACCTAAATTCAGCCTGAACTACAGAGGAAGACCCTGTCTCAACCCTAGCCCCAAACAAATAAATAAAAATTAGAAAGGGGTGGAGGGAGGGCGGAGAATTGAAATGTGCTGCGCCTGCACCAACCCTGCTCCCAGGAGTATAATCGGACAGTCACTATGTACTGCAAACATGTGCAGTACATAAGAGTGAAAATAGAAAGCAGGGAGTGCTAGGGGTTAAAAAAAAATAAAAGGTTGGGGATGTGGTGAAGGCCCGAGGTTCAACCTCCAGCATCAAGCAAAGAGAGAAAAGACATGCATTGTCCATTTGTGTTGTTAATCTGTGAATTGTCTGTCACATCTTTTGTCCATTTGTCTATTGAACTATGTGACTAAAAAAAGCTCTTTATAGATATTAGATATTAATTCTTTGTTTAGATCATGGCAATAGGGGGTAACCCACTCGGGCCCTCCTTCTGTCCCTCTCTTAGATAGAAGCTTTCTTTTTCTCAATAAATATATTCTGCTCTTAACCTCCGTTGTTCCTAAAATTCATTCTTCGGTTTTAGAGAACACGAACTCGTCTTTATTTTCCTGTATCATTTTGGAGGTCGCCACCGAGACACTAGACAGAGGTAAGAGTTTGCTTTTCTTTCATAATACTCTGGATTAGGACTCATTTAGGTAACATTTTTATGCTTCAGATTGTTATGGGAAAAGCCCCGCTCTGCACTCATGCCCGCTTGTTACGTGACTCGCTTTCCCATTTGATCCCAGTCCACTCAGTCTTACCTAAATATTCATCCTTGCAGTCTTATTGGTGGACCATAGTTTTGTCCATTTCCCCTACCTTGGACCCGCCTCACCTCATGGTTTTTCCCTATAAAAGTCCCTGGAAAAGACAGAGTCGGGGGGGGGGGTAACCCACTCAGGCCCCCCTTCTGTCCCTCTCTTGGATAGAAGCTTTCTTTCTCTCAATAAATATATTCTGCTCTTAAAAAAAAAATAGATCATGGCAATTATTTTCTCCCTGGCAATTGTCTTTTTGTTTTTGGACAATAAAAAGAAAGGCTTTTTTTTTGGAGACAGGGTCTCACTGTGCAGTTCAGGCTGGCCTTGAGCTCACTTTGTAGCCCAGGCTGGCCTCGAACTTGCAGTGATCCTCCTGCCTCAGCCTCCCGAATGCTGGGATTACAGCCGTGTGCTGCCATGCCCGGCTCCAAGTGCTAAAATTATAGGTGTATGTTCCATACCCTAATTATCTCTTTTTAAAATTTTACTAGTACATGTTCTTGGTACATAATTGTTACACTTTTCATGGTGAGGAGCTGCTACATGTGCACAAGACAGTAATTTTGTCCCCTACCCGTCTCCTCCCTCCCTGCTCCGTCCAACTCTTGCTCCCCTTCCCGTTTGCAAAAGCTCTTACTTTTTTAACCTCTATTTTTATTATTTTATTCTATGTTGAGACAGGGTCTCACTATGCAGTTCAGGCTGGCCTTGAACTCAACTGGCCTCAAACTGGCAGTGGGCCTCCTGCCTCAGCTTCCTGAGTGCTAGGATTGAGATGTACACCAACATGAGCAGACCCATCATTTTTTTCTTAGTCTTTTTTTCCTATGCGTGTTCCCTCTCTCTTCCTCTCCCTCTCACTCCCTCCATATCTTGTTCCCCTATCCATTTGAAAAAGATCTCCACACTTCCTATTTATCTGTCTTCTGTTTTGCTCTCTATGTGTATGTTTGTATTTATTTATTTATTGTCTTTTTGAGACATGGTCTTGCTATGCAGTTCAGGCTGGCCTTGAGCTCACTTTGTAGCCCAGGCTGGTCTCGAACTTGCAACCATCCTCCTGCCTCAGCGTCCAGAGTGCTGGGTTTACAGGTGTGCGCCACCATGCTCAGCTTGGATTGAACTTTTTTTTTCACTCTTCTATACTTATACTGTACACTTCTAGAGCTACCTCGGCACACAATAGATACAAAGGGAATGTCTTTAAAATGCAGGCAGGTAGACGAATATATTGGACAGGAATAGATGGCCACTGCTGAATTCTGGCCTAGGAGTCAGGGCGTCTTTGGACTTTGGACAAGTGCCTCACCTTCTCTGAGCCAAGGCTAAGGGGAGGGTTCGAGCCAGTAACATAACCCCGAGTCTTTTTTCCCATCCCATCCGTTGCCTTCATGCCAACAGCTCTACCACTGCTTCCTGCAAAGGTGCCAACACTGAGGGGAAGTCCGGAGCAGACAATACGACCTAGGTAGTCCCCGAACGGCTCACTGCTGCCACCTGCTGCTACTGAGTAGCATCGGTGGTTCTTTCTCCAGAGAAGGGGCTGGAGGAAGGCGTGTTGTGGAAAAGGGTGCGAGTTCTTTTGTTTTTACCCTCCCCACCAGACTCTCCTCTTATTCTTAGCTTACGTTGACGTTTCTGCTATCCAGCTCCCTGAGAGGAGACATGGAGTTAACACCCTGAAAAGGAAACCAGCACGTGGGAGGCTGAGGCAGGAGGATCACTGTGAGTTTGAATTTTTTTTTTTTTTTTTTTTTTTGCGGTACTGGGGATCGAACTCAGGAGCCTGCGCTTGCTAGGCAAGCGCTTATTCCACTGAGCTATATCCCCAGCCCAAATGTTCTTTT
>PVLD010020674.1:0-33341 GCA_004027595.1 Dinomys branickii | reverse complement strand
CCTACTATCTTATCTATAATTTGGTATTTCCTTTAATGTTTTTGTGTTAACTAATGTGAAGATAACTATGTAATACAACATCCAGTTCTAATTCCCTACTATATTCTGTATAACTTTGTATTTTCTGTATTGTTTATGGCTTTTCTGATTCATATGTCTCCATTCTTTTGTCTTTAAAATAAAATTAAAAAAAAAAAAAGAAAAGCTGTTCTCTGCAGAAACTAAGACAAGTCACAGTCTTATGCAGGTATCCATCTCTGATCCAAAATGAGCTCCGATTGGATGAAAGTGAGCGTACCCAGTGGGCACAGAATTACAGTTTCCTTTCCTTCCAACTGCAGGTACTTTGCGGAAAAGGATGCGACAGCTGCACAGCAGGTCCTCTCTGACTCTCTTCATCCAAAATTCAGGTAACTGTTGAAAATAAAAGATAGATTAGGCTCACTGGATCAGTAAAGATCGTCTCATATGTGAATCTGTGGGTGAGATTATCAGGAGAGTCAGCCCACCAACAATGAGACCTAAAGCTCTCTCAAACAGGGCCTTTTGATAAGGACTGGATCGGAGGGTTAAAACCTAGGCACACTGCAGGATTAGGATGCAAAGTGGCACCACACAAGTATTTTCATAATGTCCCTGGGGTCTGGAAAGGTTGAAAAATAGGCATGAAAGGAGGACAGGTCCTGAGAGAGAAAGTTTAGAAAGACAAGGAGTGGGGGGAATAGCGGGGAGAATGGAATTCATGCAGTCGGTGACCAGCTGAGAAATTAACTGAGGCAGAAATTACTGACATGACTGTTTGTTCGTTTTTAAATCAAGAGTGTAAATTATTTGCCTTTTCATTTACTTTTCTATATTTTTTTCTTTAATTGAATACGTGAAGGGATATCACTAAAGAGGAAATGAGGTATTTTACTTTGCTTTTGTGTTTTACTGCTTTTGTTTTAAAATGAATTTTAGAATTTTTGACAGAAATGTAGATTACTGAAAATGTTCCCAAAACGAACATCTCCCAACTTTTTATCTAAGGTGGTTAATTATTTGGAGACTGTGTATTACTGAGCTGAAAAGCAGTTGTACTAATCTGATGAAAATGTCAAAGAACCTTTCTCCAGCCGTAACTGTGACAGGTTGGAGAGACATTTTGAGCCACTCACCTCACATGACCTGATCTCCAAGGAAGATATTCTATGTGGGAATTTTGTCAGTTTGTTCTTCTATTAATGTATTTCTAATTTCATTAATATCAACTGTAGTGTGTGTGTGTGTGTTTGTAATTGTTCTTATAAGGGGTTCTGTTATGTTGTAGTCATGGTTTTGTTTAACTTTTTTCTTCTCTTCTCAGCATCATAGTAGGTTAGTTATTAGTGTTCTTGTTGTCTAAACAAATCTAAATTTTTACCATGAGATTCTCAAAATTCATGAATAGATTTTCTTGGGTCCCCCCCCTTACTTATACTCACTTTAGCTTCGTGTGTCTAAGGTTCATTAAATCACATTATACTTTCCCAAATTTAAATTTTAAATCTTTGTAAGTTAAGAAAAGTTTGGTCAGTCATGGTAGCGCATGTCTGTAATCCCAGTACCCGGGAGGCTGAAGCAGGAAGATTGCTGAGTTCGAGGCCAGCCTGAGCTACATTGTGAGTTGGAGGCTAGCCTCAACTGAGATCCTGTCTCAAAAAAAAAAAAAAAAAAAAAAGTTTTAAAGAAGTTAAGAAAATTTCGTTTAATTTTACTTATTTTAAAAAATTACTTAACCGTTTCTTGGTATAGTGCATGGTTAAAATCAAGCTATTTTAATTTTTAAACCACATCTTCTCACTTGCATATTTCTGTGATATAGAGCATCTGAACATTATTAAAATGTTAAAATGGTTAAAATCAAGCTATTTTAATTTTTAAACCACATCTTCTTACTTGCATATTTCTGTGATACAGAGTATCTAAAATTGGCTGAGTCTGTGTGTACTCTCAGGTGGCATTTCCTGGAGAGACACAGCTGGAAAACATGAATCCTCTGTGGTCTTTGTAACAACAATCTTAAAATATTTTTGATTAACCATTGAAAGATATTAATTTTATCTGTGAGCCAGTCTCAAAGATTTTATATTTGTATTTCCTATGATAGACATCGCAGAGGAGTTGAGAGTTTGTGTGATTGCTCTTTAAGAAGAGACCAGCATGGGTGTGTGTGTGTGTGTGTGTGTATGTGTTGTCTATGTACATAGGCATGGAGATAAAATTATGTGTTGTATCCCTCAAGCCACAGTACAGTTGAAGAAATAAAGCTCAGGTATTAATTGTTTCAAATTGATTGTAAGTGTCACTACGTACAAATCAGAATATTTTAAAAATCTACTATCCTTCACTGAGGTCTGAAAGAAATATATTAAATAATTGTGGTATCAACTTTGGTTCTGTTGTACCCTGAATATTTCACCTGTTCAACAGTGAGAAGTCACTGTTTACTAAGGAAAGCTCTTTCTGTCTGGCTTTCAGCAAGCGTAACACATTACTGTTCTTGAAAATGTACATCTGTAGGATAAATGTAGATTCAATTTTAAGGGGAGAATTTTGACTATTTGATTTTTAGTTTGCTATTTGTTTTTCCTGAAGAAAGGGATCCAGTATTTTTGAACTAGCATGTCCTATATATAATCAAATAAGTGAAGGTCATTTGGCATTTCCTTTCAGATAAAAGTTTAATTTAACAAATGTAGAGACACTATGTACTTAAAAAGCTCTGTTGAGGAGAAAATAGATGTTTCTAATTTCCTACATTTTAAAAAAATTTACATGTAATTCTTTTCAGTTTTTGTGTGAGTCTTTTAAGGCAAAAATCTCTCGCTGCTTCTTTGGCTATGTAGTTTGTTGGTTAGAGGTTATACTTCAAAAACAGATGGCCAATTTTAACATGAATTACAAGCAGTTACCTTAAATTACACCCAGTTGTTTGCAGAGTAGAAAGCACACTTAGTTTTGGTGCTTTTGTGCTGTGTGTCTTCTGTGCATGTTTTGTGATGCAGTGTGTGCCGTGCATTATGGAGAACTCGCTCCTACGTAGGTGGAAGCCATGTATTCATAACTCTGGGTTAAATTTTTATACTAACCTACAATTTTCGGTGTAAAACACTAAGTAAAAGTGTATCATTCACAAGAGTAAAGTGTTGTTGCTGCCTACTAGACTGTGGAAGCTTGAAGCAGGATGGGAAAGGGGTGGATACGCAAGTACGCAAAGTAATAGAATGTAAGGCAGTGTTTCAGAGTGCATCTGTGATAGAGCTGTTCCTTCAGACAGTTCCTCCTGTAGCCAGAGTAAATGCCATAGGGTTTGTTGGAATAGAATTATTAAAATCAACCAACCTTCCTTCCTTCCTACCTTCCTTTAGCTAACTCGTATATTTATTTATCAACAAATTTGTATTTGGCATCTGACTATTAATTTTAAAGTTTGCTATTTGTCTTTCCTGAAGAGAGGGATCTGATCTTTTTGAAACACCATGTCCTGTAAGTAATCACAAATAAAGAGACATCACAAGTAAAGCTGAGTAGCATAAATATCATGAGATAAAATTCAATCAAGTCCAGCAGGGAATCATGAGAATGTGAGGTAACATGTAGTTAGAGGAGAGAGCGAGGCCAGGCAAGCATTCGCAGAGGAGGTGGTGTTTGATAATTAATGATAATGTAAAAGAGAATCATAACATTCAGCTTTTAATACTGTCTCCCACTGCTGTACTAAAGTGAAGAGAGGAAAATAGGAAGGCCTGAAATAATCCATTGTTGAACTCCACTTAAATTATATTGTTCCTTTTAAAGTTCGTAATATTCAAATTGATTAGTGTTGGACAACTGGAATACAGACTTCTCTGCATATAGTTAACAGTTTTATCATCAGCATGAAAAGAGAGTAAGTACCAATTAAAGATCAACTGTCTTGTTTGTTTGTTTGCTCATTCATTCATCCAGCAAACTCAGCAAAGCAGAGTGGGAGAAGAAGAGGCTGGATAAGTCAATCGGGTGAGTGTGGGGTCTCACACATAGATGATCAGGCCGACCCAGACACAGGGCACAGTGTCCTGAGCATACTGTAAAAGGTGGCAGAGATGAAACTCCACTTGTTCTGATGGAAATACATAATTGGTCAGGTTTTAAGAAGAGTAATTTATATGTTTTTAGACTTCTTTCTTGGATGATATCATACTACTTTCTAACCAACTGGTAAGATATAGAAAGTTATAACCATGTGGAAATAATTTTCATACATCGTTAGATTTCCATTGGGTAGTTTTCTTTTAAAGATTGCTATCAAGTGTTGGTCTATGAGATAAAAATATACTTCAGAAGCTTTTTTAAAATAATATTTATTTCATCCAAAGGTATTTCTGTGCTAAAGTTATACTAGCAGACAAAATTTAAGAGCTCAGTTTCCTTTCCTTTTATTTTATTTCTTTATTTTACTTTTTTTGTCTTCTTTTTTTTATTTTAAAGACAAAAAAAGAAACATATCGACAACCAGATATAAACCAGAATAACTCAAAAGCACCAAAGGAAAGACATCATTACAGAGAAAATAGTAGGGAATTAACAATGGTTGCTGTATTATGTAATGTTATCTTGATGTTGGTTACTCAGTTACACAAAGAAAGGCATGTACCATTGATCAATCTGTATTTTATTTTATTTGGTACTAGAAATCGAACTCATGACCTTGCACTTGCCAGACAGGCACTGTGCTTCTGAGCTCTATCCCCGGCCCCTCCTTTTGCTCTTATAGACATATAGAAAAGGGCCTAGAAAATATTCTTTGTGCTAATACGCTTATTGAAATTTTTCTCATTCAAAAATTAATAGATTATTTATTACAGAAAATATAGGAAAGTAACCCCCCCAAAAAATCATCCCAATCTTACTACTCTTGGAAACTCATATTAATATTTTGTGACATTTCATTCTGGCCTTTTTTCCATGCACATATGTGTATATATGGTAGAATTTGGCTTGTTCTATCCATTTTATATCCTGTTTAAATTATCCTTAAAAATACAGTTTTAATCAGCTGTAGTACGTTCTATGAGATTACCGTAACTTATTTCTATAGTCTTCTTTAGAATACTTGAGTAGTTTCGGCATCTTGCCCTTACAAATAATATTGTAATGAATGTCTTTATGTATAAAGCTTTGTCTATTTTTTATCATATATCTGGAAATGAAATTACCAAGTCAAAGTATATGAATTCTCAGTTCTCTTGCTACATGTTACTGAAATTTTATGCTAAAATTAAAAAGTCAAGGTTTTCATTGGGTAGAGAAGGAAGGGGATTTAATAGGAATTTTCAAATTGGTCACTGAGGACTTAATAGGAATTTAAAACTCGGGTTATCATTTTGAAGGGCTTTTTTCCCACATGCACCACTGGCTTTGCGTTTCTCACTTTGCAGGTACTCCTTTGCAATTGTGGGCATCAATATAACCGATCTGACGTATAACCTCCTGGTCAGTGGAGCCCTAAAAACCCATTTCTACAACATCGCCCCAGAAGCTCCAAGACTGTCTCACTTCCAACAAACATTCTGTAAGTGTCCTGCGATTCGGTTATCAGTATGGGGCTCTGTACAACACTGCAGACCAGGGGCAAAGCATGGGCATCTCTGAGACTTGGCTGCTTTGGGGTCTTTGGTTCTTCCTTTGATCCCAGTTTTTCATTTGCTTATTTTCTCATTCAAAAACCTACTCACGTTTTCAGGAATCATGGGTTTTTCTCTTTGCCAGATCTGGCACGATACCCATTGTGTCATCTTCTGGTTTGACTTAAAGATGTCACCGCTGGTCTCCCTCTGATCTGGCATGGCACAGCCCTGAAAATTATAGCCCAGAAGACTGCCTGAGTTGAGTGTGGTCTATCTGTTGGCAGAAAAGAAACCTCCAAGCTTAGAAGATAAGTTGGAAAATTTCTAGTGCCTAGAAAGTAGAAGAGCAAGGCACTAATTAAAGATAGAAAATAAAGCATGAAAAAAATCAAAGGGCCATCCTGGGAAGTCTTATATCTAAAGATTGAGAGTGCCAGAAAAAGTGAAAACTAGGGGTGGAAATCCAACAGCTACGTCAAGAAAAATTTTCAGAGCTGAAGGATGGACTTTTGTATTTAAACTTAAGCACCAACATAATCAGTTGAAATTGGCACACACTTGCTCAGATTCATATCACTGTGAGATGGTATAAGGCTGGAAAGAGACAACCTTGAAATCTTCCAAAGTTACCCTGTGAAGAACTTGGAATGAAAGTGACATTGGACTTCTCCACAGCAACATTGTATTCCAAAAGACAGTGGAATAATTTGGGCAGAAATTTAAGAAAATGTAAGGGAAATATGATTTCCAGGTTAGAGTTCTATTCTTAGGCTAACTACCAATTAAATATTGAAATACAGTGAAGACTTTTTAGTGTAAGGTCTTGAACATTTTACCTCCTGGTACCATTATGAAGAAGCTCCTGGTACCATTATGAAGAGACACACTTCCACAAAATAAAAGAGTAATCCTAAAAAAAAAAATTAAATAGATCTCAAAAGGAAAAGTGAAGGGAATCCTCAGGAGGATGAAAGTGAAGAAAAAGCTCAAAATTGTATCTGTGGGATAGGCTGAGAAGAATAAATCTGGATTGAACAAGCCACAAGGCTCTGGGAGACTGAAGACTGTGTAACAGATATTACCATGTCTGAATGCATTCAGAGGACATTGCTGTACGGTACTTAGAGGATGGTTTACGGTTAACTTCAGTGGAAAACTAAGCAAATAAACAAGAATGCAGCTTTTAATACTGGGCAATAAAACAAGAGTGGGAGAGTAAGTGAACATGTGGTTGGGTAGATGAAACGGTGCCAGATCTTAACAAATATCACCTAGTGGAAAGTATGTTAGCGTTACGGAGGTCAACAGGCAGCATAACCAGCCGAAGGAGTCAGCCTGCAGGAACTAGCGCAGGCGAGGCTGCAACTTTTTCATTTTGTTTTTGTGATGTACTTGTTACACTCTGACTCTGAACAATGTACATATAGAACTTAGATAAAAATAGTTTAAAAGATGCATACGCTTTATGACTTGCTAAAATGTAAACTCTCTGCATAACTATTACAGCTCTTATTTTGACAATTAAACAATTATATTTACTCCTGTAAACCACCCTGATGTGTCCAACACATATTACTAAGACTTTACTGTAGATCAGGATTTGTAATAAGGCAGGCAGGGCTCTAAATAAATAATTAACACATAGTGGGAAGAATTTTCTACTGAGGAAGTAAGGTCACTGTTTTTAAAGATAGCAAAGGCCTATAGCGGTCATAGTTCACTCAGTATGAAAACCAGAGAAGGTTTCTCAAAGCAAATGCCATTTTCAATGAGACTTGAAGGATGAATAGTGGGAAATAAAGCACTGGTGGCTGAGCGGCCCAGCCAGGGAAGCAAGAAGAGCAAAGACCATAATGCGAGAGAGAGGTGGCTTCAGGGAGTAGAGCTGAGGGTGTGGGAAGGGGATTCTAAAGATAGTGCTGGAAACGCAAAAGTGGGTGAGGGCAGGTCCTGAAGAGTTCTCTATGCCTCATTAGAGTTTGAATTTGTAGCTGAATAAAACCTCATTCTGTTTCCTTCGCCCCTGAGTTTGACTGTATTCTGTCTTTCTATGCTCTTTAGAGAAATAACGGACACATTTTTAAGGGACAATAGAAGGAGTTTAATTTTAGGCAAACGAAGCTAAGTTCCTGCTGGGAAACCCATACAGAGCCAGAGGGTGGCCGTCCTCATGATGTAAGGCGGTGGGGCTCTGAGGGCTTAGAGGGCTCAATCTGTAGATCTGGAATTCATCGACACTGGAGAAAAAGAGCCACACAGTAAAGTGAGGTTCATCTCTAGGAAATAGTCCAAGCTAAAGCCGTAGAACATGTGCGCGACAGTATCGCATTGTGTGGGTTTTTCTGCCGTCTCCTCGGCAGAGTTCAGCGCACAGCAGATGCTCTGCAGTGCTTTGTTGGAAGGGTGGGCAGATGGATGGACAGGCGACTAAAATGTCGGGGAATATTCTGTGCAGTGCCAAAAGGAATCTGGGTGATCTGAAAATTTTTAGCTTTGGCCTAGATTGGTATGTTTACAAGAGCAACCTGGTCCAGGTGAGTAAGCAGACAGCCACTTACTTACTTCCCTGGCCACTCTTTAGATTTTGAAAACAGCAGCAATCTCCTATGGATTGGGTCCCAGGCAGAGGGACTCGGGAGTCTTGAGAGGAAGCAAACTCTGCTCTAGATTTATTATTCCTCCCTCAGACACGACTAGTTCCGCACGACTCCTCTGCGGTATTCTTGCAATTACCTATGTCCTTGCACGTGTCTCTGCTCTCTACGAACGGGATGCAGTGAAGCAAAACCAAGATACATCCGAGCAGCAGTAAATATGCTTCAGGCTCAGGATGGAAAGCCAAATTAGTATTCAAAACTGGCATTTTATCTAGGTAGAAGAGTATAAGAACATAATGGTTCTATCATTCCGACTTTATAGTGTTATTCGGGGAAAATTGTACTGCCAAGGAAATACGGTACAAAAATCGCATTCAATCTAAAGCTCCACTGAACACAGAGTCCCACTGAGATGGAGTGGAGGTAGACTTTATGAGCAGGGGAAAGTACAGCGGCCAGAAGAAGAAAAGGAATGGTCTTTCCTTTGACCTTCAGAAAAAGGGAACTGTTCAGGAAGAATGAGAACCAGCGGAATGGGAGGCACTGGGAAAAGCAGGCTGTGGCAGTGGTAGAGAGCCAGCTTGGTCCAGGTCCTGGCTGCCAGCTGTAATTGTTGATTGTGCAGTATCTTGTCCGCACCCAGAATCACCCTCTGTCAAATAGAGATAGAGAATCTGCACCGCCTACCCTACAAAGCTGTTGCAAGAATTAAATGACAGGCTGTGAATAATAGCTTAACCTCTCTTTTCTCCCTCTCCTTTCCACACTTTTTTTTTTTTTTTTTTTTGCTTTCTTAGCTCACAGTCACCAGCTGTAATTGTATACCTGACTCCCTCTTACCAAGAGACAGAACTAGGGAACACAGAACACTACCTTTTCCTCGTCTTCAGTACCTACTGCTATGTCTGTTACATATTTCTTAGCTGACAGATGGGTCATCTGACCCCTTGGCCAGCTGAGCCTTTGAACAGTCTGTAATCCAGAGTATACTTGAAGTATTTTCCTCAGAAGCTAGAGCACCGTTTCTGCATTTTTATTATAGTCATGTCACATGGCCTCTGTTTTCCTGATAGTGCTAGGGGATCTGTCTCCACACTTCACAATTTGCATTTGCAGCCTCTTAAGAGGAAGTACCATGAGACTGTCTCAGCTTATGAGCCACTGCCACCTCTATCCGAACTCTGGCCAATTTTTTAAACCTTCCAAGATGTTTTTCTGTTATTGTGTGTAAGGTAGAAGATGGGGAAATAAAACAGATCTGAATTTTTATAGAATAATAACATGCTATCCCTCATCATCTTAGAGTAAGTTCCCAGCATATCTGCACATCGTACAAAAATGAGCATGTTATTGTACCTTGCCAAAAATTCATTTCCTCATTAAAAGATGATGATAAATGTGGAGACAGAGATGCTATGTATCCTGATTTGATTATTCCACATTATATACATGGATCAAATTATCACTCTATAGCCTATATATGTATAATTAAAAATAAAAATTTTAAAAGATGGGCTTTTTGCGGTGCCCACTTATCATGAGGAGTGAAGATGCTTGAGGTACCGGTGAGATTCATGATGAATGGTTCAGACTCATCGTATTGGAAACCTGGCTCTCCATACAAAATAACCCAGCTGTGTTTGAGTCAGAGACTAACAAGGAAAATTATATGTGTATTTTATTTACTAGGAAATTATATATGATCATAAATTTCTTTTAGAGCCATACAAACTGTAATATTTAGAGGGAAACCAGGAAACTTAGAGAGATCACATCCTCTAGACCAAATGTTCTTAAACTTCAGTGACACAATAGTCACCTCACTGAATTATTGTATGGTTGAATCTGGTCGGATCTGTATTTTCAACAGGTACTCCAGAACATTCCTGGGATATTTTGGGGGTTTCTCCAGTGACAGAAATGGACAAATGATTGAATACTTCTAAGATTAGAGGAAATAAGTTTCTGTTGGTGTTTGTTAAAACAACCAGGTTGCTAAACAGACTCCAACATGGCACACGAGAAATGACAAGATGCAATAGGAATGCCTGACCTAGAGAGGAGATGAACGCTGGGCATAAAGCACACTTCAGATACTTGGGCTGGAGAACAATTGAATTTGTTCAGTGAAATACAATACAATAGTTCTGGGCTCACATGAGGAAGAATCAGAATTTTCAGAATTGGGCTCCCCATCCATGGAACCCTCAGTGTTGTCACCAGACACATTCAAGCTTGGATGCCACCTCAGCCACCTCAAGAAACCCAAACAGCAGAGCCCGATGATGTGGCCCCTGGGATACTGCTGACTTGCTGGATCGGGGCTCTGCTGATAGCCCCAGCTCCTGGAGCCCAGGGGCCAGTTGGGTGGCAGTGGTGTGTGCCAGCCTCAGTGATGTTAAAAGCAGTCATGTCAGTTACTATATTTGGAGCACCCAAAGACAGACTAGTCCTGAAACAACTGGTACAGTCAACCCAAAACAACTGTCAAATAAGTGCTCTCTCCCCTTTCTCATGTATTTGTGGAAAGATCAAATACTTAAAGAGCATACTTAACAATACAGCAAGGTGCAGCTGCGTCACTGATAATAGGTGTTGGAAGGAGCTCACTCCTCATTTTGTATTATAGTGAAATATGAGTAAAATATTTTAAAAATCTGTTTATGAAACTATGTTGAAGGTATTTTCGTTGCTAGCTTATTCTAACTGAATGTGTAGTCCCCCATTCTCTTCCCACGCCCTCATCTCCTCTCCTGCTCACCGCTCTCCATTTCTGTTTATATATAGAGGGGGAAGAGCTGAGATTCAAACCAGGTTTTTGGCTCCAGGGCCCTGGCTCCTATTCTCCCATTCTACTGCTGCTAAAGTTAAGATAAATTGTATAATGTTTATTTTCTTTTATTCTCCCTCTCTGTCTGTCTCTCTCCTTACCTCCATTCACCCTCCTCTTCCCCTCTCTGTTAACTACCATTATTTCTTTAAATACTTTTTTCTAATATACAGAGACACCTGGGCTTGCATTGAGTTTATTACACAGAAATAGCTGCTATGAGCTTTTTAAAGAACTGTTCACATTTGCAGCAAATGCTTTGGAAGGAGGGGTTACAGTGGGGAGCAAAGCACATGAAAAGATTCTTGTATCAGATGCTTAATATTTCCCCCAAATTTTCCCACTCCAGATCATTCGCGGGTAACACTTTTGAGACACAAATGCACTTGAGTGTGAAGTTGTGCTTCAGAGCAGGAAGCCTTGCTACCAGTTTAATGTACCTTAATGACCAGTCTGTGCTCCTCGGAGTTGGTTTGCACTCTTACTATCTCATAATAGATTGTCAGAAAGCATTCGGTTGATTTGTCAGGGTAATTTAAAACTTTGTTAAATCAAATATCAAGAGAAAAAGGTGGAGGTGAGTAATTTTGAAAGATCAGACCATGGCGTTAATGTAATTGGGAAGGCAAGGATGGAGTGATCGCGGTTGGCCTTTCAGGATCTGTTCCCAGTAGGATTCATATTCAAGAGATGGCAGAATTGGTTTGTCTTTCTGCTTTTTGGAATTAAGATAATTCCAGAACCAATCGCAAACATCCTGCAGATTGGTAGCATGTGTTGCAATGGCTTAAAAAAAATAAGTAAACAGTCACATTTGCTAAATTTTGATGTCTTCCTGAGCTTCTTGTTTTGTTCTAATTCAAGATGCTTTTAAATATAATGAAGAACTTCTTCTCCTGCGTTCTTATTGTCTTTATCTCTAACAGGTTACTTGATGCACGAATTTCACAAGTTTTGGATTGAAGAAGACCCTGAGGACATAATGGAATTTAATCCTGTGCGTGAGAAATTCCGCAAGAGGATCATCAAACAGCTACAAAACCCAGACATGGCGTTGTGCCCACACTTTGCTGCCTCAGAAGGTTTAATCAACATGTAGTTGCCTGCTCTGATTTTAATGGGTACCCTGGAACACTGCCTCATTGTCGTGTTAGATTTCTGCTTAGGTCACAGCTCATACACTGAATGCACACGGTGATTATATGCATGCCTTTTGGTACAGTATTTTCATCTCTCGGTCATAATCCTGAGATCCCCAGACACCACTCTTTCTGGAGTATCCTCCAGGGACTGCTCACATTGTGGCGTTATGCAGTGTTACATCTTGCCTTGACACCCAGGTATGGAGAGAGTTATCTATTTTTTTAGATTTTTTTTTCCTCTCCCTCATATTCAACATTAAAGACTTGTATTTCTCTAGCTGTATTTTGTATGTATGAGGTTTAGCCGAATCCTGTTCTATGAAAGCCTTTTAATTTATGGATATGTTTCATGACTACTGCTGCTAGCTTTTCAAGCCAGATTCATGCTTAGACCTCATTCTGTAAAGTGTAAGACTTTAATTAGTACAGACAGACACAGGATAAGCCAAACTCTTCCTGCAAATGTAGCTGCGCTTCACAAAACATGTACTGAGGCTTACGAGAAGTATCTAGGTAGGAGCTGTCTCACGTGAAGTACTGCAGAATTATACTGTGACTTAATCCGAGTTGCAATTATGTAATTGTCCTCTGGATATCAAATTATTTTATTCCCATGATTTCATTGGCGTGGATGTCTAAATATATTTAATGATGCTTGGAGCCTTAGGAAAACCGTGAGCGTATTTCAAAAGCTGCAAAAGATGTTTCGCTGCCTGTCTCTTGCAGAACTCAGAATCCTATCCCAGCACTGTTCTGATACAAGCATCTTTTCTGGGGGAACTGCGTTTTGGCTTATTTATCTTCCACATCAAGGGGCGATATTTAAAAACAACTTGCAAGAAAATGTATTGCAGGAGAGAAGCCTAAGCCACATCACTGCAATGTTTCTTGAAAGTAATCACCTTGTCTTGTATCAGTGGAAGAAGTAAATTGCTGGGAAGAAGAAAAGTCAAATCATTCCAAAATTGCTAAAAATCATTTTGAAAACGTGATTTAGTTTGGAATTATGATTGTAGTCTGTTGAATGGTATTTACCATGGCATTTCATACCCATGGTATTTTATACTTCAGGACTATCAATTTTAGTATTATTAGATGTTTGTGTAATCACTTGCTTATTTAAATGAATTTTGAGTACTGCCTGTCAGTTATATGAATAAATTACATGTCATTCTACTGTAACGTTAGAGTGGATTTCATTTTAATGCTTTTGCATTCACACACCTTCTGAGTGTGCAGATGTGTGAGCTGGTACAATGTCAAAGACAGGCTGGAGCTGATTGTACATCGTTGTCATTCAGAGTAACCCAGTGTAAGCTACAGTGTGTTATGTCTGAGGGACTTCTTTAATCTTGAGGTTTGATGGTGCTTTAGTGAAAGAATAAGATCCAACTCTTTCTTCCTTGCTTCCTGTAATATCTGGTGTGGCTGCTTCAAGACAGCCGATAAGGAAAACATATTAACTACCCATTATTTCTGCACCCAATCTAGCTCCTCTGAGATTGGGTCGCCCTTTGCTTTGCAGCTCTAGGCTACCACGCAGCAGCATTTTGTATTGCGTCTATCACCCCCCCATGACCTTTTGTAGAGCGCAAAAGGGGAAGAGTTGGTTAACACACAACGTGTACAATGAGTAATGACAAGATTATATTTCCTCTCCAGAGTAAGTGAGAAATCATGAGCCTAGTAAACAGCCTGCCTTGGGAGTACTGAATTTCCATGGCAGCAGTAGCTGCTTGAGATGAGGATTGTTCCATATGCAGTATGTTCTTTGTCAGCTATGTATGTGTGTTGTCTCCTTGTATTCACTGTGGCCCCATGTCACTGACATAGCTTGATAGTATGTGGCACTTATACCAGCTCACGTCTGTTCTGTTCAGGGAGAGGTGGCTGATGTGTACAAAGCTAACAGTTTCCCCTCTCTGCTGCTCGAGTGCTTTCCTTCTCTTGTCTCTTAGCATGGCTGCACAGTTTCAGGATGAACAAGCTCTGCCAGCTCCTTCTAGTTCTGAGTATTATTAGATTTCTTATTCACACCTCCACGGAAGATGCACTCTTCCCAGTATCAGAAGTGAGGTGAGAAAAATGAGGCGGAGAAGCTTTCAGAAGCTTCAGGAAAGTGTGAGGAGTGTGTGCTTCCCTAGAGTATTTTGGGCTGGCTTATAAAGTTTATTCCATTGAAAGAGGACTGACCACCTAAAATATAAATTGTGTAGCAAGTTTCCTAAAACACTGCTTGCCATGATAAAAACACATTCCAGTTTGCACTACAGAAAAAGAAGGGAAAAAACTTTGAAACAGCATTTCTGACACTTGAGGCTTCCATCTGACTTTTCTTCCTACGATTATTATTGTGCTGTCATGAAGAAATGTTGTCCTAGTAACCCACCATCTCTCCTATGTTTAAAAATAGGTTTAACTATATACTAGTCCCAAGAGACAGGGGGACCTTAAAATATATCTTCCAACTCAGGACACTTCTGAGAGAGAAACAGGATGCCTTTAATTCCTTAATACAACAGAGTAAACTGGGACAGTTTAAGGAAATTGAGGTGTTAGGTAACCACAGCAGGCCAAGAAATAGATATCAGTAGGGATTGTCCATTCACAGCTTAATTAAACAAATACAACCCAATTGTTTTACTTTCTGGTCATTGGCAAGAGAAGTACAGTGGTACCTCGGTTCACAAATTTGATTTGTTCTATGATTTTGGAAAAGATGGCCATGCTCGTGTTTGTGTGGCAAAGAAAGCTGCAGTCCTGTTTGTCATACGATGTAGTCTGCAGACAAAAAATTTTGCCACATGCTTGTTTGCAAACCACTTGGTTAGCACACAAAAGCATTTGTGAACTGAGATACCACTACATACCATAGGATCCAGATCAAAACCTTAGAGGCCCATCAACCATATAGGTTTGGTCTGAACTGGGAAATTCAACTTCAAAAATGGGGCCTAAAGTGGTCATGGGGAATTAAAACATGGGACTGGAGGCTGGGGACTTAGCTCGGTGGAACCGCACCTGCCTGGCAAGTGTGAGGTCCTGAGTTCGATTTCTAGTTCTAGAAAAAAAAAAATGGGAACGGAACTCCACGGTTACAAACTATATTGATTTGTATGGAGCCAGGTCCAAATTGAGGGGGGGTGAAGATGGGAACAGAATTGGTGGTACAGGAAAGGGGACAGATTCTCAGCTAAATAGTAGTTCACAGCCACATGTAAGAGACTGAGCCACAGTGACTTGAGCTGTAGTAAAGCAATGCCTCTACCTCGCCAAGGAGCTTAACAGGTAAAACTGCCTAAATGGGAAAAAGCAGAGCCAAGCATGACATGAAGCCATACGGGATGAAAACCATTCGGTGTGGATCCCACTCCAGGAGCTAACATTTCAGGAGCTCTTAAGTCACGGGCCAAGGCTATGCCCCTCCTTGCCATCCATTTTCTCATCTCCTTGACATCATACGAAGTCAGGTGTTACTGCTTGGAGTTTGCTTCTTGTTTGTCTTTACCAACAGGCTTAGGGAATTTACATACATCACCAGAGGTCCCAAAAGAGACCAGGAAAGGCAAAGCTAGACCTGCATTCTGGAGGCCTTAAGCTCACACTTGTAATCATTCTATCATCTACCTTACTGGAATTCTTGCCTGCCCCAGGGAACTGGTGGAGTGTTGTCATCTGTGAACATCCCTGAGATGTTTTGCAAAAACCCATCAGACATGGTGCGGAGAGGGCACAGGGCAAGGTTATGAAGATCAAGAAGTTGGCTATTTTTCATCACTCTAGTGTGCTGTGGGAAAACCACAGGAAACTGGCCTATGGCAACTAGGACAGGTGGCAAAGGGTAAATCTGAGTGGACAGTAAATTTGTGAATCCACAGTAAAACTCTCTTTGCCATGCAAGCTGAGGGGCCTGGAATTTGGGGTAAGCCAGGGTCAGCAGGAGAGGAAGGCATGAGAGCTTCCCATCATCCCCAGGCATGCCAAGGACACACTGCCAGTCTGAGTTCAGGTGTAGGGAGCCCCACCCCGTTATTTTTCTTTCTTTTAGGTCAATCAGGAAAGGAATTGTGTCAGGTCATCATTCAGGCAGGGCTGGGTGTGGAAGCCTAACTGGAACACCGATTTGCCCCACCGGGGGACTTTGGGGTCCATGAGATCTCATCCTCGGGGAGGAGCTCTGTGGTCATAGGAAAAGCTGAGCGTGAATGCAGCCTCTCTGCTGGAAGAGAGACAGAAGCCTTCAGTGACAGCTGGTCTGTCCAAGCAGCCCAAAGAGCTCATGAGTTATATTGTTTTTGACAAATCTTCTCATATCGCCATGCTTACATTTTGACATAGTAGCTCTTCTATGCCAAGTAATAGTAATTATAGAGAAATAGGAGTATCAGCTATTTCAAACTGTATGATGTTAAGATACACAAGCACTTTTAGTCAAGTTTTTACTCTTTTTGCAGAGTACAGCAGGAAAACTCTATTGTCAGGAGACCCACATTCCGTTGTATGTGCCGCTGGTCTTTCTTGGGTTGATGACTTACTCTCTCCACCTTTGCTTTTATCATTTATAAAAAAAAGCAATAATGACCACACCTCTTCAGAGGATTATGTAAGAGTAAATATCAAATAAGCTCTTTCTAATTAAAGTGCTTAGAGAAGTCCAAAGTAATAGTTAAAACACATTTAATTGTGGTTTGGTTTTTATCCATTTGGTTTTGAACTGGAGGCTTACTCTAACGGAAAATCAATCTACAAAATTTGTCCTTGTGACCAATGTCTTCGTTAATTCAATTCAGCAAATACTTATTGAGCACTTATTTTAGTGCCAGGGATCATGCCAAGTCTGGGGATCCAAAGGGAAGCCTTGGTCTCAGGGACCTTGGAGTCTGAATCTAGGGCCATCTCAAAGTCCAGTCTTTAGCTTCCCCCACACGCACCTCCAGTGTGAGCATTGCTAGAAACGAAGAACTCAGTCCCCTCTTCACTACTACTGAGCGAGAATTCCAGAGGGTTTGTGCACACATTGAATCGAGAGGCACAGTGCCAGGGGATATTGATCTGGTCCTCACCTCTGAAACCTCATGAGAATTCACAAATTTACTGTCAGCTCAAATTTACTCTCAGCTGTTAGTGACTTAGAAATCAAACATCCTCTGTTTTCCCTCCACTTACTCTGTTCCTGTAACTTGACCCTCTGACTACATCTAACAAAGGACAGTGTGATCTTTCGTCATGCATCTACAGGCGCAAACAGGAGTTAGCATAGAGACGAACAAGGGCGTCACTCTGGACACTGACCTTGGAGAATGGCCCAGCCCCTACTCCAGGTGCAGACTCCCACTGCTGGCCTTTCTTAAAGAGCTTCCTTTACTTGAGGTGTCTGTCAGAAGGGTGAACTTCCTAGAGGCTGGAGAAAACAAACAGACTCTACCTTTAATCCAAAGTTTTCTTCTTGGCAAACACAACCACCTAGTTGAGCCTTGAATGCTGTATTAGCCGGCTTAGGATAGTGTAACGTAATACCATGGACTGGATGCTTTGACACCATTCTCACCATTCTGGAGACTGAGAGTCCAAGGTCAGCGTGGCAGCTTGGTTGGACTCTGGTAAGGGCCTCCTTCCTGGCTTACACATGGCTGCCTTCTCACCATGTGCTGACATAGCCTCTCCTTGGTGCATGCACATGGAGACAGACAAGGTGGATTGGAGAAAGACAGACAGACAGATAGAAACAGGGAGACACACAGAGACAGAGAAAGAGCAAGAGTGTCTTTCTTTATGATGCCACCAGGCCTATCACACAAGAACCTAACCTTTATGACCTCTTGTGAACTTAATTCCCTCCAAATAAGTATTTCCAAACAAAGTCACGTTGGCTGTCAGTCCTTCAACAGATGACTTTGAGAGTGACACAATTCGATCCATAGTAGCAGTTATAACAGTTAACTTCAAGTCTGAGCCTGTGCTTCCTAGAATGAACCCAGGAACTGAAAGGCACCAATTACAACCAAAATAATGCAATTCTGCTACCCAACTCTACAGAGGCTGCTAAGACAGTACCAAAATACTTACAGAACAATGCAGAGCCCATTCTTAAGTAAATCAAGGAATCTCATACAGACTAATAACAATGTGAATCATTTTTCATATTCTAGAATAAAAGATTATGAACTTAAATAAATTTAACATGCTAGCCAATTACAAGAAAGCTCTTTAAATGTCTTTATGAAACTAGTTTTGTAATTACATGTGTACTTACTCTAAGCTGCATAGCTAATTTAAATATAAAATGACTATTTAAATATAAATCCATTAGCATATGAACAAGCTACAGAAATGTGAGGGGTTCTCTTTTTAAAAAGTATTGGCATTTACATAAATGTAGCGATAATCAAAATAGGATCCATTTAAATGCCACTAATTTTCTGTGGATTCCTTTGTTCCTATAGATTAACACTTTGTAATTACATTAATGAGGTTTTCTCCAACATTTGAAAGCATTTTTATTAAACTTCTCAAGAACTATGTTCCTTACCGCATGCAGCCATAAGGGATAAAATGAGTAGGTATGATCCACGCTTTGTTTCCCTCAATAATGTTTTGCATCACTGCAGTTCAATATTCCAGTCAGGAAACTGACACCAATAAAAATCTACCTGTCTTACTCAGACTTCACCGGTTTTATATATGTTAATTTGTGTGCATTGAGTTCTATGAATTGTATCACATTGGTAGATTCACACAATCACCACCGCAGTCAATATTCAGAACAGTCCCGTCGCAGGACGAAAGCTTTGTGCTTTGTTTTCAGAACTACGTCCGCCTTCCTCTCCCAACCCTTGGCTCTCACCCCTGGCATCCACTCAGTTCTCCATCTCTGTTGTTTCATAGTCATTTTAAGAATATTATCAATGAAATCATAAAGCAGACGTGATTTTTGAAATGGCTTTATCATTTGGTATAATTTCCCTAGGATCCATCCAAGTTTTGGCATGTGTCAACAGTTCCTTTTTTATTTTATATTTTTGCTGAGTGATAATCTACAGAATGAATATGCCAGTTTGTTTAGACGTTCTTGAGATGAGGTACATTTGGGTGGTGTCCAGTTTGTGGCTATTGCAAATAGAGTTTCCCTGATTATCAGTGTACATATTTTTATGTAAACATAATTTTCATACCTCAAGGATAAATGTCCAGGGGTGAAACTGCCAGATCATAGTTTTACCCAAAATAAATTATTTTCTAGAGTAGAGGTATGATTTTACATTTCCACCAGCAATGTATGAAGGATTCAGCTTCTCTACAGTATTAGTGACATTTAATGTTGTCACTGTTTTTTTATTTTGGTCATTCTAATATGTAAACATACAGTGATAATTTGTTGTGAATTTAATTCGCACTTTTCCAATGACTAATAATCTGGAACACTTTTTATGTGTTTATTTGCCGTTTTACTTCCTCTTCAGTCACATGTCTGCTCATATTCTTTGCCTATTTTCTAAGCCAACTGTTTGGTTAATTTTGGGAGTTCTTTATGTATATGAGGTACTAGAACTTTGTCAGGTAAGCAGTTTGTGAATATTTTTTCCCACCAGTAGTTTGTCTTTTCATCCTGTTAACAGAGTCTTTCACAAAACAAAAGATTGAAGCCTTGACAGGGTCCAATATATCACTTTTCCTTTTCTGCATCATGATTTGTGTGTCAAGTCTAGGAATTCTTCACTTAACCCTAGACCCTGAAGATTTTCTATTTTTACCTAAAATCTTGAAGTTCCAGGTTTATGTCAAGCATCTTTATTTTTTGCCTATTTATATTTTGTTCCTGCACCATTTATTCCTCCACTCAATTGTTTTTGTACCTGTGTCAAACATCATGTGGGTGTGTTTATGTGGGTATTGTGGGGGTTTTAAAAATCGCTTTATCTCTCTGTTCTTTAGCTTTTTGTCTAGGGAATGATGGTTCATGCATAAAATAATTATTGGTGCTCTGCTATGAAGCAGACTGTGGGCTAGATACACTTGTTATTAGTCTTGGAAGTAAACCGCTAAACCAGTACATCGTGATGAAACGAGGTGCAGTTGAAGTAGGGATGCTCACAGAGCTTTAAAAGTATCAGCTGTGGCTGCAGGAGATGGTAAGAGAGGTTCCAGTAAGAGTATAACTTAGCCCAGGTCTTAAAAGGGCAGTAGGAATCTTCACGTACAGCACAGACAATTAGTTGTTCCCTAATATCCTGCCACAGTTTCTTTCATTGTAATAGAAACCCCTAATTTTTGCTGAAGTACATCCCTGGACAGAATAAAGACTTATGATGTCTAACTTTACTCGTAGCTAGGTATGATTATTTAATTAATTCTGGCTAATAGCATATAAGTGGGAGTGTTGGGGAAAACCTCTAAGAATGTTTCATACACAAGCTTAACCATCATATGGTTTCTCTCATGTGAGGAGCCTAAAGTGTAAGTAAAAGGTATATAATAGGAAGCAAGGATGTAGATTTTTCTCAAAGGGGAAGGGGATCAAGAAATGGAGGGAGGGGGAGGAAAGGAGAGGAAAGAGGATGAGACATGCTGTGCACAGGAACCGACCGCAGACATCCAGAACTGACATCCAGAAGGGATGCAATTGTGTACTACAAACACATACTGATAAAATGATCTGGAAAAATATAACATGAGCTCAGAAAGTGCTAGGTGCAATGCCCCTTCGCTTCCCCATTCCCCCTCGGGCTAGAAGCCAGATACAGTGTTTGCCATCTTGGACCACAGGCATAAGGGCCACAGCCCAGGGATGTCAGAGTGGTGAGCTGGAAAGCCTAGGTCCCTGAGGATCTCAGCAGACTGACTAACCCTGGACTGCCTCCCTTCCCCATATTAATGTGAAAGTGAAAATGAAATAAACTCTCTCGTTTACCTCTTCATTCTTTATTTAGGTCTCTGTCGTGTACACCTAGAGCCAGTCCTGACTAACATACCAGGAGACACATGGAGACATACATGACACATTCAGGAGCACAGTAGCTCAGAGGCTGGAACACAGGTGCTTGCTGGTACCTAGCTGGAAACAAGGCAGGAACTAGAGACAAAGGCAGGGGCTGGGTTGAGGAGGGTGTGCAATACCAGGTCTGCTCATATTTGAAAATGCAGATCTTTCATTCAGTCTTCCCTGGAGAAAGGTCCTGGGGTTTACACATGTTCAGATTGCCCTCTCACAAGCCGTGTGAGGGAGAGCCTTGGCTTTGGCGCCGTGCCGGAGCAAGGGGCAGGCTGCTGCTCCTGTAGCCCTGCTGGCTTCACTGCTGCTGCAGAAGCTGACACCACAGCCGAGTCGTGCAAATGTTTTGTGACAGTGCCTCAGACGCCATGACCAGTGGGACTCTCCAGCAACACAGCATACAGCTGTAGCCTCGCCAAAAATGCTTAAGGAGACAGTGCCTTGAGACTCTGCCCAACTCCCCTTTCCCATCAGGGAGAACTCAAGGCCAGAGGGCATTTCAGACCTTTATATCCTCTCTATATTCCTGATGAGGCCAAAGCATAACACTGCTTGACTCACCCTCAAAATCCCTACGCACGCATACACACACACACACACACAAACACACACAGCAACACATCTGTACACAGCTATATGAGTGGCCCAGGAACTATCATAGAATTGTGAGAGGATCAGATGTGTGTTTAAAAGATTCTCTGCTTCCTACAAAAAAGCACCGTTTGGTAGTTTGGAAGGAAGCAGGAACAGAAGCACACAGAACTGTGGTGCCCAAGCAAGAAGTTCTGCAGGGTTGAGCCAAAGCAGAAATTCAGAAGTATTAGCCCATCCCTTCAGAGGACAGAACAAACATGAAAGTCAATAGGATATGGTGACCCTTGGTGGTAGGCGAGAGATAGGAGTGTAGAGTAAGTTCTGGGACTAGATGACTTGATTATTCATAAAAATAACGAGAGCAACAGCTGCTAAACATGAGCCGCCTACACCGTGCTATGTGTTACTCGTCTCATGAACCCTAAAACTAACTCTGGGGCATATGGTTTTTATTCATAGTTTACACAGAGAGAAACTGAGGCAAAGAAAAACTGATCGTTTTCTCAAAAGTTTTCCAAGGACGTGTTTCAAAGCCAGTTTTTCTGGCTCTCTGCAAGCCTTTATTACCCAACCATATGCTATACCCCACCAGCTAAGCACTTACGTTCTAAATTTTAAAAAACACTCAAAGCATGCCAAAATTGTTATCTTTCAGCAGTGGGATTAAAAGTTACTTTTATATGTATCTTACTTTTTCACGTTTTTTTCCCATGAGTATGTATGGTACCTGTCATCTGCAGAAAATGATACGTTTCCATTTAAATAAGATAATACTCAATGAGAAATAAAGCTCTGTCTCAGTAATCTAAATTTATGCATGTTCTCTGGCAGGGAAGAGGAGTCTTAAACAGTCAAGCTGGGCTGCCGCAAGGCATGGAAACCAAACCTTACAATATTCCAAGTAAATGTCTTGGCAGACTGAACCCCGGGGCTGGTGCGCACCAGTAACCTCCTTGTGTTCAGCCATGACTCTGGGAGTTTCTCATCATCTTGCTGCCTCTCAGACACCCCTGGGCTTTGGCTGGGGTTTTTTTAATCAGTAATAACTCCAAGCAGCAAAGCAAAAGATTGCAAGCATACATCTTCTGCCAACACTTCGTAACTCTCTGAATAATGACACCATGAATACTTGCGTCTTCCTATCGCCGCTGCGGGGAGGACAGTTTCAGCGCAAGTGACCATGTTTGTTTTCCACCTCGCTCCTCAACCCTGAGTATCCCGCCCTCGCCTCCTCATGCTCACCAGCTCGTCACCCTAGAGCAGCCTTGATTATGGCCTTATGATCCATGGGGAGTAGCCCTCGAACCATTGCTCGTTTTTCTTGTTCCTGTGCAATTAGAGGGCTAGAGAGCCATGCATTCTTTCACCCACTCATCACCAAATCATCAAGGAAGCTACATACCAGGCATTATGCTGGTGCCAGGACACCAAGAGGAGTAAGATATACTCCTTACCTGCAAGTTAAGTTGGAAAGTAGACACATACACAATTCCCGGCCCTGCAGTGAGGTAATGCAGAGTCAGTGCTGAGCGCTGAGTGTTAGAGGAGAAGCCATCGTCAGGGACAACATGAACAAAGTCACCGAGGTGAGAAAGAGCAGACTTTTGCCGAGCATCCAGTGTTGTCAAAGAGCAGAGAGCACGGATGAAATAGCAGCCAGACAATGACCTTCAGTGGTCTGTTAAAGAGCTAGGACCGGCGGAATTTGAACCAGCAAAAATAAATCTGCAACATTGTCAGAATATTGATGGGTACTGTCCAAATGACAACTGGAACTGTGGAGGCTGGTGTTTTTAAAAGGAACAGATTAAGAACATATTTGGAAGATTAAATCATAAGGAGTTAGTGTGTGAAAGCGGGACAGCATCTGGAAAGGTTGAGGTAAGTGTGTCAGGGTGGGGGAGGAGAAGGGGAGGAGGAGAAAAGGAGAAGGAGGAGAAGAAAACGGAGGAGGAGGAGGAATTGATCAATAGGAAAATTTGAATATTATCCTCTGGAAATTTGATTTATTTAGCATATAGTCTTCCATCCAAGTTCTGGTTGTTTTTTCAATATTCAGAATTCCTTCTGGTTCCTCAATAAAGTTTTATTGTTTTATTCACACAGGCCTTTTATTTCTTCTTTTAGTATCTGTGCTATTGAAGTGAGCACCATAGGTCTCCTATTCCTTAATAGGTTCATGCCTGTGGATTTGGTTGTTATAATTTTTCTGTTATCATAAATAGGCCCTTTCTGACATTTTATTTTCTCATTGGTCGCATCAGTTAGGATTCTTTTGGTTGCGAATGAAAGAAAACCAAACTCAAGTGGGTGCAAACAAGTAACAGCGCACACTGAGCGCCTAACAGTCTGAGACACTGCTCTAAGCATTTTATGTGTATTAACCTTTGAATTCATTTTTTAAAAAGAGGAAGCTTATTAACTCATGTGACTGAATAAGCGAGACATCCAGCTGGCTTCAGGTACAAATTAACCCAGTGGCTTAAAAAACATCCCTTGTCTTCATCTCTTTATTCCACAGTTGCATTGACAATAGCAGCTGCTACACTATGCACTTTTAAGTTCATGCCCTGGGAAGTAGTTTGTTGGGGGGTCCACTTCCAAGAAAGATCAAGCACAAAGACTCTTGCAAGCCCAACTTAAACTACACACACATCTCTAGACAATCGATCTTGATTGACCAAATGTGGTGATGTGCCAGTCTCCCAAACTACGTACTGCAAGAGAAGGGTTGGATTCATCCCCAGTAAAGAAATGAGCTACTTTTGCAAGAAGAGGTGGAAATGAACATGGCGAAGATGGTAAAAAACGATGTCTATTTCACTGATTACTCTATCATTACCTTAAACTAAAATGATAAGAGAGGGAGAGAGAGAGAGACATTGAGAGAGAACCAAGCAGCTTGGTCTTTTGGTTCATTTTTTGTTCGTATTTGGTTTTGTTTGGTTTGAGATCTTGGCACTTGAATACAGGGCCTTGCATATGCTAGGCAAGCACTCTACTGCTGAGCTGCACCTCCACTCCTGGCTGGGCTTTAAATTAATTTCGATGTTGTACTGGGTTGGCTGTGCTAGACATTCCAATTTCACACCTTCTGAATCTATTCACCTTTCCACCAACTCTGGGCCAGTCTTGTACCTGCCTTTTGCCAGTAAACAGTAGCAACTGGACACAGGCAAATGTTTAAAAAGAACCTTTGAATTTTCCACTTCTGCCCAATGTGCACTTGGCCACTGCCATGAGAACAAGCCTGGGGTCACCTCCTGGAAGACCAAGACCAGGTGACAAAAGCCAAGTGTCTTTCCAAAGCTACCTTAGATCAACCTCATTGGTCTGTCAACTCCAAATAATTAAACAAGCCTCACTAGGCTTAGCCAACTCTGCCCTGACAGCAGGACCACTCACCATAGACTCATGAGAGATAATAAATGATTGTGTTCTTAGCCACTAAGCTTTGTGGTTTATAGTGGGGCAATAAGTACCTGAAACAGGCCTTCTCCTCATACACCTAATAATACAATGATCAAAATTAACAAAGATAACAAAGCCTCAGATACTGGTGGGTCAAATTTGAAGGTTAAAGACAGAGTAGCGAGGAGGCCAACCAAACGTGTGGCTGCAGCCTAAGGGGGTTGCTGGGGGGCACATGCTGGTAGCCTGAGGCTTGAGGTGCTGAACGCTGGAGATAAAATGGTCATTGCAAGTCAAACCCATCAACTTACAAGTTTCCACTCACACTTTTATTGAACCACTGTTCTCAGATGGGGTAGGGACCAGCAGAGTTTTCCGAGTCTCGTTTGTCCTCAACAATGAATTGGTCAGGACAACTGGTAAATGTGAAAGATGAGTTTATTTGAGGGCAAAAATAAGAAAATGAAAGGAGAAATGCACAGAAGTGCTCAGGGACAAAAGGGTGCTTGGGAGAAGAGAAGATACATTCTGCAAACACAGCAGATCGCTGCAAGAACAAGGGGGCGGTGGCCGCCCAGCCAGTTGCCGCCGTCCTTTCCTGTCTTGTTTGATGGCTGATCCTGGTGGTCTCATTTGATCTCGCACTAGACAACCAATACCCAGTGCCAGGTTCTGCCTGTTCTCGTATCAGGAGATCGGGACCGGTGCGGGGCTTGGCTTGATCCTGTGTTGGCCTCGGGAACTGCTGTTCTGAGCCTGTGGCTAAGTCTCCTCAACTCGTAGGTTGTGTCCAACTGCTCCAGCCCTGCTCCAGCTGCCCTGGCCCAGCTTCCTGCTACCATTCTGCTTGGCGGAACAGTGGATCTGAGCAGAGAGAAAGGAGTAAAGGACGGCAAACCAACAGGAGGCACAGAGCATAGTGACCCCCTGACGTGAACAAATGCACACTGGCAAGAACTGGATGAGGCAGAAACTAAGGAAAGACGATGCTGCGATGCAGGAAAAATGGAGAGAAACTGACCCAGTTCCACAATCTCTGAAAAGACTGGAGTCCCTGGAAATTTGGAAGCACAGTTTACTGAAGGAGCTGAATTATATTTTAAACCATAAGAAAATTAAAATCCGGGGGGAGGGGAGGATGGTTTTATCAGCTCTGTGCTACAGTGGGGCAATCACAGAGGTGGAATCCGTAACCCGAGTCTGGTCTCCGCTTGAGCGTGGGCGGCCGGAGCAGCCTTCCGGTCCTACTTTCCTCCTCTGGCAAACGAAGGCCTTGGATAATCACTAACTTTTCCCCCGCTTTAAAATTTCTCCAACTCTATATAAAAGAAAAACACAGCCCTAAAACAACAAAGAAAAGGGATAATTTGCAGAATATTTCATCTACCTTAATTTGGTAAAAGAATCATCTCTTCACCAGGGAACTGTTAAAAAGAGATGAAAAGGCAGCAAACTGTCATTTCAAAGCAGAGGATGAGGGAGCTGTACACATAAGGCTTCCAATGTATGATGAAAAAGAATAATCTTTTGCTTATTATCTTTTCTCTAGAAACGTTTCCAATCTCCAAGAGTAATGAGGCCTAGATCTACTTTTTCGACTATGGGAAAAATGATCAAACATCTTTCTTGTTCATATGAGTACTTGTTTGATGGCACAAGGAATGACACCTCCATATCACTTGATCTTAGCCAAAAGGCCGAGAAGCGATGACACCTCCATATCAATTTTCATTGCTCTCTGTTTTATTTTCAAATTATTTTGTTATTTTGTTTGTTATTGTTTAATTATTATTGTGCTACTGTTATTGCTAAGACAGGGCTTCTCTATGTAGCTCAGGCTGGCCCTGCACGCATGGCAATCCTCCTGCCTCAGCGTTCCAAGTGCTGAGATTACAGACGTGCACCACCGTGCGCCACCGTGCCCAGCTGCATGGCTGTCTTAGCGCATGTATTAGACTAGGTCATTACTGAGCTGTCAACATCCACCTCCATCCTAAGGGCATCCTGATTTTCTTGTGTGAAAATACCTCTCCTGCACCGTGTTTTCTAGGGGAAAAGAGGATTCCTGGAAAACATCTACCCTAACAAAAGATGAAGGGCACACATCTTCCTTTCCCCATCTTCAGCACATATTACTACTCTTGGCGATACTTTCTGAAGACTTTGAATGTGAATCAGTGGTGCTAGTGATGGGTGTTGTTTCTTTTTTTATTATGTTTAAAATTTTTAAGAAGAATCAAGATATAGCATGTGCAGGTGCAGATTCCCTATGATGAACGTGATCATTATGTATATCTAAAATGTATCAATCCTGGGATGAGGGAAAAGAGAAAAGAAAAGAAGGGGAAACTATGTACATATGTGTACACAGGAGAGCTAACATGGTTGTGCTACTGACTTCTATCACTTCACTGGAAGGATCAGTTAATGTTAATTATTTGATCAATCTTGCACATCTCTGTTTTCCTGAGAAACCACTCTGAAGATATCAATACATAATACAACAACCCTTGTTAATTTCCTGCCACTTTGTAATTCAATATTGCTTGTATTGTTCTTATGCTATTTTGTAAATGGATGTCTGTTTGTTAACATGCTTTCCTTTTAGTTTTTACAATAAATTTTTTAAAATTACCAATAAAATTAACTGATTGAAAAACCAGCAAAAAACATGTATTGGTACACGTGTCTTTATTGGTACATGTTTGCAGTATAACATGGTCACATTCATCTCGGGGAACTGACACACGTACATAACACACCTTGGTTTCCCTTATGTCCCCTTCTCTCTCCCCCACCCTCTCGGTCCCCTTCCCATCTACAAAAGACCTGTCCCCATTTGTCACTCTCTCTAGTGCAGGTCTTCTTAGTGTCTCTCTTTTTCGCGCTGCTCACTAAACAATTCCTTCTCCAGCACACCTACTGGGGTTTCTGCAGGTGTCCATAAAGCATGCATGTTTCTAAAACCCGATCCTCTCACCACTCCTCCATCGTATGAACCCCTCTCACATGGCCAGCAAATTATCTTTATCTTAAGTTATTTTGAGTCAGTATCTATCGCAGGTGAATGAAAATCCTGACCAATATGGTAATACTGCACCTGGACCAGTCTTGTGCACAAACTAGCGTTGTGTTGTCTCTTCCTGCCCTCAGACTTACTGTCTGCTCCACTTCGTGTACTTTTGCTCCTTTAATAATAATCTACTATGTTTTGCACCTTAGCATCAGTTACTGAAATCACACTTTATCCACTTAGGCATAGTGTAGAAAGCTAGTTGCTTAATATTTTCGGCTTGCAGTTTATTCATTAGGAAAATGAGCAGAAGTAGCCACATCAGGGTTGTTTTGAGGATTCAATGAGTTATACTGCCTGAGAATAACTCCCTGAGAAATGCAATAACGTACTGAATGAGAATAATGTGTTTGGAACCTGGTAAATTCCATATAATTGTTTGCTATTGTCATTATGTACCAAGTACTTTACAAACAATTCTGTCTACTGTCTGTCACAATAATTTCTGGAGTAGGCACAACCATCCCCCTTTTATGTGTGATGAAACTGAAGCACAGAGAAGTGTACAGCTTGCTTTAGGTCTTATATCTAGTAAGTTAATACTAATGGAGGAGTAAATTGTTTTTCAGGATCTGGTTACCTTCCACCGCTTGCCTCAACTTAGTTTTATCTCCACTAGAAAGTCTTGACAGCCTAGGTCTTGGCTGCAGCAGCTCTCTACTGCTCCCTCAGCTCAGGCCAAGCCCGGTTCTGCCTGAAAAACGCCACCAAATTTTAATTGTGCCTGTGGAGTTCAAGCTCCTTCAAGACAGGGACTTGCTCTCTTTGCCCAGGCAGCACCCAGCATGGCGCCTGCTATACAGCAAGCTCTCTGCAGAACAAACCGAGTGTCGTAGACATAGGAAGGAAAGGGTGGAGGAGCCCCAATAACATGCACCTTCTCCTCAGCTTGGCTGATATCACACAGAGTAACACGGAGAATCGTGATTAGTGGGCTTAGTTTGCAGGGGCGGCTAAACTAGGATTGTAAAAGCACAAGGCTACTGAGCCTAAAAGAATGTTTCAATTTTTAACATCATTCACCTTTTGGGAATAAGTGCTTAGGGTATAACTGGAATAGAAAAAACAGTCCTTATAAGAAGAGATGCTCGTCTAGTGTTACCTAAAAGTGTAAGCAAGCTAGATTTCCTACAAGCTCGATTTCTTTTATGTAAAAAAAAAACTTTTAGGCAATATTCATCCTAAAAACACTTAAAATAACCTCGGCGAGCTCTTCTTAGAATAATGAAAACAGCACAGAAATGAAATATAGAGACCATCCAAAATTAATCTTCAGAGCACATATTGAAACTCACCAAGAAAAAGTAGTGGCAGCCTCGAATAGAGGAGGTGACCAGGATTTAACTTGGCAGGCTACATGGAATAAATTAATGTCATGGATTCTATTCCAATTCATATCATCTTGAATTGTTGCATCTGCCTTCTGTCTTGGTTACTTTTCTTTAGTTGCTGAGACAAAATTCCTGATGCCCAAACTTAAGAAAGGAAAGGTTTATTTAGCTTACGGCTTGTGAGGTTTCAGTCCATACTCAACTGGCTCCAAGGCAGAGTGGCACATGGCAGAGGGCAACAGTTCATGGTGGCTGAAAACAGCAAAAGCAACAAGAGCAAAACAGGGAGGAGCAGAAGCAGGCAGCCTCTTTCCCTCCCTTATATTGTATGCAAACCACCCACCCCAGCCCAGATGTAGCAGTGACATCCATAATTCCAATATTGGACCAGGAATCAATCATAAATCTGGAAGCCCACCCCATGACTGCATGAGGATTTGAGGGGATACACACACATAAACCATAACACCTTCTCAAAGTTACTTCAAGTTTTCCTCTCTCCAAATTTTTTGATCATGCCACTACTGGATAGATCTTTTGAAAACTCAGACCTATATCATGACCCTAGAACCTCCCATTCTTACAAACTGAAGTCCATAGTTGCATTCGGATCCGGTCTGAACCCCTAGGACTATACACGTCTTCACCCTCCCCTATCCCACCTTGCAATTGGACTTCCGGCTCCTCCTTCAAGGGGCGGAGTCTATTTCTTAGTTTTTGAACTTACGCTGACTGGGTGACTTTCTCTAACCAATAGAATATGGCAGAAACGACAGAGCATCAGGTCCAGACCTAGGGGTTGAGAGGCTTTGCACACATCCACTCATCTTGTGAAACCCTGCCCTGGTCTCATGAACAAGCCCAGGCTGTCCGACTAAATGACAAGAGACATCCGGCCCAATCCCCTGTATTCACTCAGGCAATGCCAGCCGAGCCCCACACATCGTAGGCAAGCAACTGCCTTGCCTTGCCACCAGGCCACCACCTATTTATGCCTATGAAGTCAGCCATGTCTGACCCAGGTCTGCAGAGCTCCTCAACTGACCTGGCCAATAATAAATACTTTTGCTCAAACCACTTCATTTTGGCTGATTTGCTATACAATCATTACTCACCAAGACAACAGCCAGCTCTCCAAGTTCTTCCCCTGCTTCATCCAACCTAAACCACTGCTGTTCCTCTGCCTCACAATCCCATCTCAATGCCTTGGTCACGCTGCACTCTCTGCTGAGAGACCCATCCTCTTTCCTGTCTTAGGCGGCTCTGCTTCGCTTCGAGAGGCAGCTCAAATATTATTCCTCAAGTGTTTGCGGAGGTTAGGCACTGAGCTTTCGAAACTGAGCAAGCCATCTGTGGACTCTACCAGGTCACAGAGGAGGAAAAGGCAAAACTAATAAACAGTTCACGTCACTTTCTTACTTCTCCTAACTCCCTAAGGTAGATTAAGTCTTATTTCTCCCCAAGAACTCTCATTGTCCAATCATAGCGCGTCTCAGCATGATGCTAGACATGTATATTACTGGTACCTAACTGGAAGCGCTATTAGGAAAAACAGATGAGATTACAAAGGCCCAGCCCTAAGTATGCTGCCTGAAACACAGCAAGTAGAAAAGTAGGCGTTAAACAAGAAAGAAAAGTAGGAGTTAAGTATTGCTGATTTAGTTAGTTCTCACGCACATTCATCTCCTTTTCTTGACTACATATGAGCTTCTTGTGAGGAGGAACCGAGCCAAACCCATTCTGTGTCAGAAATGCCTGAAGCATCTGTGCTCCTGGCATGTAATAAACCCTCCCCGAGTGTCGGCTGAGCAAAACACGGGAAGTTTGAGAACTGAGGAAAAACCTTATCAGTGGCCGGTGGTTCTGGTCCCTGTATTGTAGTAGAGCGCCCTCTGCTGTGTGTGTCTGCTCACATATCTGGGTATGAAAGAGAAATCCCGCGGGAGCTCCAGGAAACGTTTCAAAGACTCATCCCGAGCAATAGACCCTGACCCTCAGCCGGCCTGGAGGAGCGCACTACACTCCTGGCACCGCTGTGACTGACAGTTGCAATCACACATTTATGTTCTGAACGAACAAAACGTTTTGGCTCAGCTTTTGTGTCTTGTTTGGATCATAAATAAGCACTCAAAAGTAATAGAGGAAGCTATGGTGGTGCATGCATGCAATCCCAGCCCTTGAGAGGCTGAAGCAGGAGGACTGCCACAAGTTCAAAGCCAGCCTAGGCTATTCGTGAGCTCAAGGCCAGCCTGAAATACACAGCGAGACTCTGTCTCAAAAATAATAATAACAGTAGAATAAAATTACAGAAAGTGAGATAGATGACAGCTCACCTGCTGTGCTTGAACCCCCTCTCAGAATAAATAAAGGAAGCAACTACATACGCGTAGCTACCACGTGCTGCACAGGCAGACCCACTACTTGAGATTGTAGGTACAGACATCTCAATGTAGACACACCTCAATTAATGGAGTAAAGAAATTCATACATTATACAGGTCATATTTTAATAAATCAGATTGTATGCCACATTAATTATCTCACTGTAAAGAAAATATTTATATTTAAACAGCAAAGATAAATATTGCAATTTATGATTACTAAAACAAAATATTTAAAATAATATATTTGCCTGAAAAGAACACATAATTACTACGTTAGGATCTTAGACACCTTTCTCATTAGTGGGACACAATGCTCAACACCCACAGCTTAAAGGAGGAAAGGGTAACTTTGGCTCACAGTGTGTAGTGAGAGGCTCTCAGGCGGTGCAGCATGATACCGGGCATGGTGAAGGAATGCTGCTCGCTGCTCACGCCCAGAAGGCAGGAAGTCAAGAGAGGAGACAGGAAGCGAGACACAAACTTCCTGCATCACACAGCACTGTGATCAGCCTCTTCCGGCCTCCTAACAGCAAGTCAGCTATAGTGCCCCTATAATGCACCCAGTCACCTTCCAAAAGTGTCACCAGCAATTACGTGAGGCTTTAGAGAGACATCTAGATATAAACCATGACAATTAGTGAAACCCTTATATGCTGTGGTAAGAAAGGACCAGTGGGCTGGAAATTTGGGCAAGTGGCAGAGTGCTTATCTAGTATACTCAAGGCCCTGGGTTCCACCCTCAGTGCATACAAACATGTACACACACAGAGGAGATATGGGGAGGTAATTTGTCATTTTTGTAGAGTATGGTGTATTTTGTAATTTAAAAATATATTCAAAGAACATTGCTCAAATAATTTAATTTACAGCGCTTCCTAGATACTGACTGTGTGCCTGACCTTCTGAGGGAGGGCTACTGTTGAGTACTACATATGAAAAAAAACTTAAATAAATTGCTGCCTCCGATTATGTTACCTTTCTTCTGAGAGTTTTCATTGGCTTTGGCAGGCTGCTGTGGCAACAGCCTTCTTGTGTCGCCATAATATAATCAGGAATGTGGGTGATTCAAATGTTGCTTTCAAGGAATTCCGGTTTGGGCTAAAATGAATCAGCTTGTTCCTCCCTGTCTCTTCCTCAGAACTCAGAATAACCTGGTTTGTTTTGTTGTTGTTGTTTTTTAACTCATTCACCCATCTGTCCTAACTCTAGGGAAGCCCAAATCCTGGAACTGTACAGCAGGTATGAACAGAAAATTTCCAACACAAACCCTCTCCTCCTCATGTGGAGGGTGCCACAAGACTGTAAACTGCTCGAAAGGATTAGGAAAAGGAGAAAAATAAAGAAGGAAGGGAAAAAAAAAA
>PVLD010020673.1:0-33357 GCA_004027595.1 Dinomys branickii | reverse complement strand
GACTAAATTTGCATGTCTGTATATGGGTCCATACATCTACAATTCGAAGATATCAATGGATAAAGCAACAACTACTGTTGAGACCATATCACCTTGTCTATAGATTAGTTGTGATTGTACTATTTTCTATGATAATGGGTGTCTGTTTGTCAATATGTTTTTGTACTTTTATGTTTCTAAAATAAATTAAAAAAAAAAAGAAAAAAATGTGTCTTTTCTTAGAGTAAATTTTTAGAAACTGAAATAGTCACTGTATACCTTCATCACATCTTGATAATATTCAAGAAATTAAAAGAATGCCTTAGAAAATAGACCTCTAGAAGTCAAAAGAGGCCTGGCCTGTGATCCCAGAGCCAGGACACGGAATCAAGTTTTCTTTGTGGAGGAAAGGAAAGAGCCACCTGAAATCTGAGCACAGAAAACACAAGCACAAGCACCTACCTGGCAAGTGCAAGGTCCTGAGTTCAATTCCCGTTACCAGAAACACCAAAACCATAATGATATGAGGTGAATGACACCAGTGAATAACAAAGGGTGAGTGTTCCTTGTATTTATAGAGGGATCATCTTTGAAATCACTCATTAGTAAGACTACAGCATAGAAGACCAAACTTCAAGGGTGTTGGAAAGGTCTCTGGGGTGTTCTTAGCTGACTTTTTTATTATTCTTACTACTATCAAAATAAACAAGCATTTTCCAAGGTCATTTATTAGTTCCTCTCAATTTATACTTTTCTATTATTTTCTGCACTTTTTCTTAGCAACACTAAAACTGTAAAAGTGAGAGTTTATGGTATTAGTTCATCTATTAATTGCATTTTACACTTTTTAAATGATTTACAGCCGCTAGTACATAGCAATGAATAAGTAGTTTTATCTAACCACTGCTTTTTGTTTAGCCACATATGACAAAATCAGCAATAGTTTTGCACCAAACCAAAGGTTCTTACACATAGGAACCTCTGCAGGGATGGAACAAGATGCCAGAGTTGAAAGCCAAGTATGGTTTCACATAAGAAGTTAAGGGAATGACAGAATGCTTGGCTGTCTCTCCCCCTAACTAGATATTTGATAATGACCAGGGTTTTTTTTTTTTTTTGATCTGCAAAACATGAGAATTGGTCTCACTGTTATTGCAGAATTCACCTTTCTGAACAAGTTACTAGCTGCATAAAGACATGCAAGATGTACAATTTAATTTTCCTTCATAAAGATTGTACCACATATTTTTCATTATATGTATTATTTTGAATTAAATCTTATTTAACTAGGTTGAAAGATGCTTGTAGAATGTAAGAGCATCTCCTGTTTCAATACCAAGAAGTATGCAGGGTGTGCCTTAACCATGTGCACTTGAATTATACTCCTTCCAATAGACTATGACTGTTCTGTCAGTCAAACCTAGGTTTATGTTTGTAATCCACACCTATTGGAATTTTGGAGGGCAAGATATACAACTCTCTAGATCTGTTTCTTTATCTGTAAAATTCAGACAATTATGTTTGTATGCAATACATCTATGTATCAATACCCCACAATGAATATATGTAGTACACATCTTTTTAAAAACTAAGTGAATGGAGGGGAGGGAAATGGGAAAAAAAGAAGAATTAAGATATATCATATACAGGTACAAATTTGCTATGATAAATGTTATAGTTATGGATATCTAAAAAGCATCAGCTGAAAAGATATGTCATGTACAAGTACAAAGCAAAACCAAAAAATTGTAAAATCTAAGACAGGGAAGAGAAGTCAAAAGAACTAAGATGTGTTGTGCACATATAATAACTTCTCATGATGGATGCAATCATATGTACTGCAATGTGTACTAATGAACATTAAAAAGAAAATCATGAATTAGGGATGGTCCCAGGACTTCAGAGAAACATCTGGAAAGGGAGGGGAAGCATATTAGCAGCAGTGTGGTCATGCAGGGGAGAAAAGTTCTGCTGTGGGAGCAACACACACAAGAGCCCAAGAATCCAGAAGCAGCACCTACATGTGTTCAGTTTGTTGTTTATGACACTGACCCACATCCAGTGGCGGTCTCATAATCTACTTTTTGATGGCTTTGTCTTGTTTCTTACTTCCCTGTCATGAGACACACAGGGGGAGCTAATCCCTGGCCAATGCTTGAGGGTCAGGGTGTAAGAGCTGCTCTGACTTCCTGGTAGCTTCTGAGTTCCTGTTCTGCTTCCCTCAGGAGAGTGGTAGCAATTGTAAGGCAGGCAGAGCTCAGCCTAGCTCCTCCCAAGAGCCAGGCACTCTACTAGTAAAGTGGTTGCTAATAATAATGCATCCTATAGTTTAAATAACTAGAAGAAAGTATTTTAGTATTTGTCCAAAAAGAAATGAGAAATGCTTAAGGTGATGGATACACTAATTAGCCTGATGTGATCATTATATAATGTATACATGTACCAAAACATCACATTGCACGCCATAAATGCACTGCTATTGTGTGTAAAAATAGCTCTTTGGCATAAAATTTTGCATCTCTAAGACTTTAAAGATTTTTCTTCACACATCTGTTCATTCAGCAACTGTTCAGAGTGTTTGGCACAGATGTCAGGGCCATGAGTGAGGTGGCTTCAGCGGTGGTTCACACACCCAGAAACTCTGAAGTTACACAGAGATGAGCAGTGGCAGTGTGATGAGCTAGGTACTGACAGAGGCATATATGAGGAGATGCTGTCACATTAAGGGTCTGCGTGGACCGAAGGAATGCGGAGGACACTGGGAAGGTTTTGAGGGGAAATGTTTCCGGAAGAATGAGAAAGGACTGCCTATCACAACTCCATCTTTTCAGAATGAACCTGAGCAATGAGGGCTGCAGTCACAGCCCCGCTTGGGTTGCCATGTGAGGAAGCGTCAGTTTTAGAATCTGGCTGTGCCAATGACCATTTTGATTCTGAGCAGCAAATCTTTGCTCTTACATCTCTGCCTGGTTTCTTTTCTTCCAGCTCTCAGTGCTTACCTCAATCTCTACAGACATTACGTGGAAACCAGAGTTTCTTGGCCCAATCTCAGCTTTTTCCTTCATCACCTCTCAGGCCTTTAGCTTTTAATTTGATCTTTGGTTTGTTTTGGTTACTGTCTTGGTTACTTTTCTCTCGTTGCTGAGCCAAAATACCTGACTCCCAAAATTAAGGAAGGAAAGGTTTATTTAGCTCACAGTTTGCGGAGGTTTCAGGCCATGCTCAGCTGGATTCAAGACAGAGTGGCACATGGCAGAAGGCAAGAGTTCATGGCGGTGGAAGACAGCAAAAGCAACAGAGCAAAAGGAGGAAGCAGCAGCAAGCAGCCTCTTCCCCTCCCTTACACTGTATGCAAACTACCCGCCCCAAGGGCAGGTCTAGCCCTCACACCCATAATCCCAGCACTGGATCATGGATCAATCAAAATCCAGAAGCCTGCCCCATGACTGCCTGAGGATTTGGGGAGACATGCAGACACTAACTATAACCGTTATTCACTTTGTGTTTATTGACGTGCAATAATTCACCACCTGTATGCAATGTATAATGATCAGACTGGGATAATTAGTATTTCCATCACCTTATATATTTATCATTTTTTGTTTTTGAAATCTTTGAACTCCTTTCTTCTAGTTCTTCATAAAATGTATTTGATTATTATAAACTGTACTGTAGAACACTCTCTATCTAACTATATTTTGGTACCTTTTATCCAAATTCCCTTCATCCTGTTTCCCCATTCTACTCTCTTCTTTGAGGTCAGCTATTTTAGCTTCCATGTGAGAAGATGCAGTGCTTGTCTCTGTGTCTGGCTCATTTTGCTTTAAATGGTGTCCTCCAGGTCCATCTATTTTGCTACCAATTATAAGATTTCATTCTTTTTTTGTGAAGATAAGACTTCATTTTTTTATGGATCCAGGATTTTATTCCTTTTTGTGGCTCAATAATATCTCATTGTGTATACTACATTTTCTTTATCCATTTATCTGCTGATGGACAACTTGATTTCAGGATTTTATATTTTTCTTGATCTATAGTAGCACACATGGGTGTACCTAACTTAAGGGGTGAATGAGATTGAAAACAATGAGAATATGTAAATACACACAGAACACTGAGGATACATAGCAAGTATCTGTCAAAGAAGCTTTCCTGTCCTGTAGAAGTCACAGCAGACTGCTGCAGTTGCATTCAGAGACGGACTCCAGAACATTACCTAGCTAACCAGACAATCTGTAATTGAAAATTTCTTGGTGGTTGAAGATTGATGACTGAGCCGTCACCTTGTCTCTGCAAACATGTGCCTGGGAAAGCTTCAGCCAGGAGGCTCATCTTGGCAGTCCTTCCACAGGAGATGCTGGGCTCTGAGCCGTCACCTTGTCTCTGCAAACATGTGCCTGGGAAAGCTTCAGCCAGGAGGCTCATCTTGGCAGTCCTTCCACAGGAGATGCTGGGCTCTTCCAGCAAGCAGAGCTTTTGGGAAGGGAGATTATTGGGGAGGGGAGCAAGGGAAGAAGGGAGAGGAGAAGAGGTGTAAGGGCGGGCAAAGGGGGCTTAGACATGATAGAAAATTAAACATTCATGCCCCCAAATATGTGAAACTAGGAGAGGGCGGGGAAAGGGAGGTGATGGGGAATGAATGATTGAAGGACGTTATGTGCATGTACACAGCTGCCAGAATGGAACCCGTTAATCTGTATAACATCATGCCCAACAAGAAATGTAGACAAAATGATAGTCTACTATTGAAAAACATCTTGGAAAATTTCTGTTTGTGCATGTGGATATGCAAGTGTGGGCAGGTATACATGCATGGGTAGAATTTTTGGGTATGGGAAAGCCAGAAGGAGGGAGATAAAAATGACCCTGCTAACTCTTAAAATTTCTAGGTCAAAGTTAAAAAGTATGTGGCGTTTGACCATTGCCAACATTTAAAATCTTTTTATATCTAGAAAACGGTTTCCTTCAATTGTTATTTTTTATTAATATATGTTTGTAGTACATGACTACATTTCTTGTGAAGAGTTGGAATATGTACACAGCACATCTTTTATTTGAGTTTTAAACTACTCTTTATTTTTTAAAGTTAATATGTGCATTACAGGAAACAAAAACACAAGAAGCAAAGAACAAAGTCATTCTCAGTTATAAGCAGCCTTGCTGGATGTTGAACATTTTTTCATGTATTTATTGGCCATTTGTACTTCTTTTAGAAATGTTTATTCACTTCAGTTGCCTATTTTTAAAAAGTTTGAGGGTCTTCTTTAGTTCTTTATATATTCTTGATATGAGTTGTCCCTCTGAGGAACAGCTGCAAAATATTTTTCACCATTCTGTAGGTTGGCTCTTCACTCTGTTGATTGTTTCCTTTGCTGTGCAAAATCCTTTAAAATCATTCCATTTGTTGATTGTAGATGCTTCTTCTTGTGTAGTTGGGGTTCTGTTCAGAATGTCCTTGCCTATGCCTATGTCTTCAAAGGTTTTATCTATTTTATCTTCCAGTGGATTATTTTTCTTTTAATATTTATGTTTTGATTCATTTTTATTTGAGTTTAGTTCATGGTGAAATACATGAGTCTAGATTCAATATTCTACATGTGGACAGCCAGTTTTCCCAGAACCATTACTTCCCTAAAATATATCTTGGATATTCGGCCTATTAGCCAGTTCTTACTCTGATATCTAGTTCCTGTTCATGAGAAACCAGAAGTATTGGCGTTGTATGGATGTAGTCAGGGTGAATTTCTGCCCATGAGAATGGATCCATTGCTAGGTTTATTCATGTAATCCTGAAGAACACGGGGTGAACTTCTACTGTGTTTCACATCAGAAACTAAGGTCAGTAGTAAGGGACAAGTACTAGGTGTTTGGTTCAGTCATATGCAAAAAGCAATAAAAACTGGACAAAAAGCAAGAAGTCAAGAGCCGAGGGCTGTTGACATTAGAGACAGCTTGAAAAGTGACCATTAGGTTATAATTTTATTATTTATGGCAGTGATTAAGTAGTAAGTAAGGCTTAAAATTATATGGCTAGATCAGGTACCTATCAGGTCAGCAGTCTTTGAAGGTGTTTTAACTTTCTAATTGACATAATTGCATGTATTAATGATGTTCCAGATGACATTTTGATTTATGTATACGTTGAAAATGGCCATATCAAACTAATTAGTATATTACCCCACATGCTTATGCTTTTATGGTGGTTAGAACACTGAAATGTACTCTCTTAGTATTTCCAAGGATGCAGTATACTGTTTCAAAATGATAGTCATCATGATGTTTGATGATCTCTTGACCTTGTTCTTCTTGTCTAGCTGAAATTTGTATTTTTTAATCAATGCTTCCTCAGTCTACCCACCCTCAGCCCTCTGGCAGCCACCATTTGACTGTGCTTTTGAAGGTGTGGTTTTATTTTTGTGAACGAGGTCAAAAATATTTGTCTTTCTCCACACAGCTCCTGGCCCTTAATGCACATTGTCTTCCAGCTCACAAATGATAGGATTTCCTTCCTTTTAAAAAGACTGCTTGGCATTCCTTTGTGCAGACACACCACATTTTCCTTGTCCACTCATTGGTGAAGGGACACTTAAGTTTATTGCATATCTTGGCTGCTGTGAACAATGCTGCAGAGAACACTGCAATGTGGGCATCTGTTTTACACATTGCCTTGTTTATTTTAAAAATTAAAAAAACTAACAAAACAAGACAAAACAACAAATGAAGACAAAATCAAAACAATACAAAACCCACAAAAATGATACATGACCTCAAGACAAAATGATAGGAATTAACAATAGTTGTTACATTACATACTGTTACCTTCAGTGAAGTTGCTCAGTCTACCAGGCATAAGAATCTAAGATTGATCAAATGATCAAAGACAGCAACAAGTAAAAACCCAAAAATAACAACTTTGGAAATGATGCCGAGCTTCACCATACAGGTGGCAGGAGTTCAACAATGGTTCTTACACAGCACATTGTTTGTTGTTTTCAGAGAAGTCATTCTGATCACCAAGTTCAAGCCTGCAATATTGGTCAAGGAAAAAGAAAATTTTAAGCACTAATTTCTCCTTTCAATAAACCACAGACATCAGCCATACATCTATTCTATCTCTCTATCTATCTAATCTAATCTATCTATATATATAACACACACATATATATACATATATATGTATAAATTTTTTATAAAAAAACAAAATAACAAAATAACAAAAACAAATACACAAACAAAATAACCATTGTGAATATCCTACATCTTTATTTTTATATATCTATATATGTTCTCTACAGTCATGAGAACATAACTTTGTCATCAAGTATGGAAACTACATAGCACATAAGTTGGCAAACAGTTTCACTGAAGTTTATTTCATCATCTTTCAAATGGGTCTTTGCGGATGGAACAGTGGAACCTAAGTGAACATTCAGAGTTCACTTACCCATTGTCCCACTGTGCTACAGCTATAATAAATCAGTGATACTGCTGAGTTATAAATTCACCGCATACTTCAGAATAACTTAAAATACATACAAGAGGGACACGGAAACTTCATCTTTGATGAGAACATCATGAAAGATTCTAAATCAAAATAATTATCACATGTAAACCATGGAAACTTAGATTATTTCCAAGCTGAGTTTACTGCTTGGACTATGTATTCCATAAGACCAAACTTGGCCTTGTTCTCACTTAGAAGCAGTTAACTGCAACTGAATTGTAAAGCTGGCTCCCTATTAACTGTATGTGTCCCTTTTAAATATCTTTATCTGTGAATCTCTGGAATGGGTTAGGTTCCTAAATAATTCCCTATGCAGAAGCTACGTATTAAAAATAGCTTGTCAAATAGACTATGAAGAAGCTCAGTGTTGCCCAGTCCATCTCCTCGCACAGACACATTTTGACACACTGTATCTGAGTGCTAATAATGACATTAGAAGATGTTGGGAAGAGATCTAATTCAGCATGCAGAAGCGACTTTGCTGTCATCTCCTATTTTCTGTGCAATTGACAGCAGATACTTGGGGCTGAATTTTTATTTCAGGTCAAATTTCCAAGGCATGAGGCTGTCTGTTAGGAACAGATAAGACCAAAACCAATACGAGAGCACTTGTTGGAGGTGTCAGTGGTGCTGAGTATTTGAAAGGGATGCTTCAGTTTTCTGTTTAGGACATGACATAACAACATATGTTTTAGCAGCAAGAAAAACCAACCAGCAGCTCCCTGTCATTTTTCCATGGTTCCTACTGGGAAGATTTCAGAAAGGAAGTCAGATTTCTTTGGGAATAGAGAAAATTTTTTAGAAACACACATAGCGTCTTTTGTCATTTTATTTTCCCTCAACCAATATTTCCTGGACTATCTCAAGCATACGCAACTGACTAGTAATTGTTTTTAGCCCAAAAACCAGTGAGTCAAAATAGTTCACTTTTATAGGCAAAACACAAGTAGAGCTGTATCAGTGTATCTAATGAGAAAAGAAATTGGATACCAGCAAGAGTTGAGGGTTTGTAAAATCACTGAGATGCACTAAGCACTGAACTAAATGGCACTCGTGTGTTTCAAAGGTTCCTTTGTAAGTGCCCTGAGTTAGTCTGTAGATGGCTGAGAGTCTGCTGTCTGCAAGCACCTCCCCGCTTCCATCAGCCTGAACACACCACGTTAATATTCACCATCAAGCTATGCTGTGTGTCACGACTATATTGCTAGCCTTGTGATCATCTGTGTAATCTTCTGTCACTTTAAGTTTAAATTTCTTCCACAAAAGCCAAAGGTTTGTTTCATCAACATGACAAAAGCTTTACCATGAAAGAATTTTGAACATGTTCACAGTCTGAAAGTTGACCGAGTGTTCTCTTTCTTGAACACAATTCCTAGTACTCATAAACATGTATTTCTTGATTTTCTATCAAACTAGAATACAAATACATGTGCACCTTCTTTTTTTGGGCCTGCTTTACTTTTATTAGAATTACTACTTAAACATTTCCTATGGCATCTGAATTAAAATTTGTCTGTGTGGTTTTCTCCTCAAGAAAGATTTAAAACCCAATCATGCACATAAAAATATTATTTTATGCATTACCTTCAACCATTTGTCATTATAGAAATCTGTTCATTCTTTGAAACAGAAGCCTTGGGGACCCCTAAATTCCAAACCTGAAACTACCTCACAGCAGACCCGATTTGCAGTTTGTAACAAAAGTGAACCCTCCTGAACTCATTAAACCCAAGAGACTCAAGTCTCATATTGTTCTCGTTTTTGAGCAATCTGGCCTCCGGACCAGCATTTCCCTTCTTTTTACATTTCTTCTGTAGCTAGATATCTTTATAATTCTCTACATAAACAATAGATTTTACAACATTATTGCCACAAGGCCTTTCTGTGAATACATCTCTTTCGAGAGTTTGTGAGATCATCATTGCTTTGTCTATGTTTACTCAACTTGCATAAGGCAAAACTATAAAGTTATGGGCCTTTTCTCTTTTAAATCGGCAACGTTCTCTCTATAACTGAGTGCTGCCTTTCAGAAACAGTCTCTCTGGGAAGTTAGGTATAGATCCTAGGGATGGACCGTGGCTCAAACTTTTCCAGAAACTTCTCCATTTGAGTTTCCTTTTGGATTAAATATGTAATGTTAAAAAAATGTTTTATTTTTTAAATTACCCCTGCACTTTCATCACTGCTGTTCCAAATAGTGCTATCACTAATATTCTTCTATCGGTTATCTGGTTACAAGACTTGACTGTAAGTGCTTGCTCATTTCTGAAGAGTCATATCTGCCATAGAAAATATTCTAATGGATAATCAGAAGACTGAATCTCTGTCTCTAGATGCAGTTCCTAATAAAAAAAATTTTAATGTATAGTATGATCATCAGGAGGTGAATTATCTTTAAGGGTTACTTTGAGTCTAAAAAGCATGTAAATTAAAAAATACAAGTATGTAAATTATTGAGATAAACTCTGCATATTAATTTAACATGACCATAATTCATATATAACAGATTTTTTCCTTGTTTGATCATTTTTATTTTTTACGACCCACTGAGCACCCAGAGTTATTAAGACATTGCAGGTTACCTAGTTTCCTCAGTTCCTTTGGAAATCTTTTCCATGAAGTATTTGCTTTCTAAATAGTTCCAGATGAAGACAAACACACACAGTCTTTTAAAATTGTTTCATGCATTGACAAACTATTTGTGTATTGTAAGATAATTTCTACATAGTCACACAGCTACCATATCCTGTCTTCCATGTACCATGATCTTTTCCCTGTTTGGGGAGGAGACTCCTACAACTCTGAACTTCAGAAAGCATAATAGAAATATGTGATGAGTGTTTAAATTTTTAAAGAATTGTTATAATAAATGAAACATTGCTATTATAGCTCCCTCCAAAATATTCCTCCTGAGGTCACACACACTTATCCCATTGTTCTTGTCATTTTCTGAAGCCCTCTTTTGTAAGTGTCTCAAGGAGGTGTGATCAGAAACATGATGAATGCTCCTTCCAGCTCAGTGGAAAGGAGGCACCTAAGAACTGTAAGGTATGCGTGTTATATACGTTATCCCCTGGTCTAGCACCGTGAAATGTGACTTGTGACTCTTCCCTACAGTTACAATAACAACGAGTTGTAAATATTTTGGATAAGTTCAGGGCATCTGTAGGCAGTTACAACAGGGCAACTAAACATACTCACATAGAAGGACTTCCTGAACTGCTTCAGAAAGTGCCAGGAGCAACAGGACAAGTACATCAGAAGTAAGGGGGAGGATTTTGAGGGGAAATAATGGTGATGCATCTTTTACTGGAATACATTTTTTAAAATTTAAGTATATGTCTTACATTTTGATCACAGTTCATATGCATGGCGAAAGCAAGCCTCAATCAACCCGAAGATATTTATCATTGGACTTCTTTTCTTTTAGAACTTTAGTGTAAGTATTTGCATAATGAGTCTTTTAAGGCATTCTCTGAGTCCTTTTACTAAGTGATACCTTGAATATCAGACAAGTTACTCTTTTTTGAAAAGTGTAAGAGTAAGATGGAAAGGTTTTTATTATGTGAGGCAATGGCTTACAAGGCATTATCCAAATAGTGAAAAAGCTGTTCTCATTAATGCATAAAGTACAAGATGACCTCCCTGTATTTTTCCTTCCAGGGCCTGGTGAAAGAGGAGGTGCAGATTAATTATTCACTCCAGTGTAACTATTCACACTGCTACAAGGGGCAACAGCATATAGGTGACTTGTGGGCCTTGCCAAGTCATCTTCCTACTAAAGCTCTGAAAGTCTCTGGCTGTGCTAAACACTGCCAAAGCAGAGACTAAGTCAGGAGCATTTCTGTATATCTTAGATTCAACTCTTGGAGACACAGACTGGATGAGCCTAGTGAAAGAAGTGTAGTTGTGTAGAGAGAGGTCAGATATCCATAGGCAAGCCAAGGATGGTGGTGCATGACTGTAATCCCAGCACTCCAGAGGCTGAGGTAGGAGGATCTTGTGAGTTCAAGACAAGCCTGGGCTATAAAGTGAACTCAAGGCCAACCTGAACCACATAGTGAAACCCTTTCTCAAAAAGACCAAATAAATAAACAAATAAATAAATATTTTTAAAAAGAACAAAACCCACAAATATTGGTCGATAAATCCTCACCAGGTTGTACACTGTTGGCTGCTACTATGAGGTTCCTTCCTATTCAGTCTAGTACCTGATGCCTTTCCCCCACTATTAAATCTCTGAAGAAAACAGACTTAGTTCAGGAAACTCCTTTGTCTGTAGAGACACTATGAAAGTGTAAACCTTAAACAACTGATGCCGTTTGTGATTTTTAACAAGCTAGAACGGTTTCTTTGAAAAGTGAATATTTGTCTTGCCATAATATTTACCTTCACACAGTAAGTGCTATTTTCCCATGACCGCAATGAAGAACTGTGGTAAAATAAACTCACCTCTATAAGATAAATGTCAAACGTTTAATAAAAATCACCGGATGAGCATCCCAGGTTTACTTTGAATTTGCTGAGGGTCTGGTCCTCCAGTAAAATTTAACACACATATTTTTTCAAATTTGAGTCTCTCTGTTCAAAACTGGGGATTACAAGGAATGAATTCTGGGAAGTACCCCCCTTAGAGAGAAGACTGAGGGCCTGAGGGGTCAGAGAGGTGCATTTTCCACACTGTCCTGACACTGATTGGTCAAAAGAGTCTTTTGGCCTCTGTTCCATCTGTAAGATGAGCAACATGAAACAGATGATCTCTATGATTATCCTGTTTAAGATTCATGATTCTGCATTAATATATGGCCAGGCTGAAGTCCATTATCTATCATAAGTACCACAGTTCAATTCTTAAATACAATACAGTAGATATAGGTTTGAGGATAAAAGAAATCTGAAATGCCAGCAAGAAATCCCAACATATTTGAGTTTAATATAGCTATATAAGACTCTATGGAGGAACTTGCACTTACTTAAATGTGTATTTTTCCAGAGGGAATTAAGAATATATGGAGTAATTGATGCTTGTCAATTTGATTTATACTCACTAATATTTAGGCTTATTTTCTATAAAAAGTGCTGGTGGGCCTCTCATCACGCTCTTTGAGGAGGTATCGTCTAGTTGAACTTGTGAAGTCGAGTGAAGAGGATTTCATCCAGCATAAAGGAGAACTCTTCCATTTTTCCCTTTTAGTGTATTGGACTTCCTTGTTGTCTTACTTCATGCTGGTATAGCCAAATACCATAAATGAAGTGGTTTTCACAGCAATTTCTTCCTTGTAGTTCTAGAGGCTGGCATGTCTGAGATCAGGGAGACAGGAGACTCTGTATCTAGTGAGGCTGCACACTGCTTTTAGCATGGCACTTTCTTGCTGTGAGGTCATTTTTACAGTGTCACTAATTAAGCTTCACTAAACAGCTATGATTTATAAAATCATATATGGGGATTTATGAAATCTGACAAAGGGTATAGAAGAGCTACTTTGAAGAAAGCCTAGTGAACTTCAAGAAAATGAACTTCAAGAAAATGCAGAGAAACATGTCAGCAAAATAAAGTGATGAATAAAAAAGTGATAAAATTTAACAGAGATTAAAGTAAGTAAATTATTAAAGAAATTCTGGAGCTGAAAAAGAATTAAATAAAAAATACATTGGAGAATCTCACTAGAAGGTGACCAAATTAAAAGCAAAACAAAACAAAAAAGATACTTCTGTGAATTCAAAGGTTATTTTAAAATATGGAGTTACAAAGGAAAAAGAAAAATCAAAAGTGAACTTTAAAAGTTTAAAGAACTTACAGGATAGCAACAAATAAGCAAATATTTGAATTGCACTAGCATAAGAAGAGAGAGAGAAAGGCCCATGAAACATACTAGAGAAATAGTAGCAGAAAATAGTTAACATCTGGTGAAAGATAAGAATGTCCAGGTATGGGGTCAAGATCTCTACTTAGATTTAACCCAAACAATATTGCACAAGATGTATTATAACCTGTCAAAAATTTAAAACAGAGATGACCATGAAAACAAAAAAAAAAAGAGAAAAGCATATCATATAAAAGGGAATTCTAGTCACACTGGCTGTAGACTTCTTGGCAGAAATCTTTTAGGCCAGGGGCATATAGTATTACACATTCAAAGTGCTGCGGGAAAAAACAATAAACAAAAAAGTTCCAGTTGCCAATAAAGAGTGCCAATAAGGTGTATCCAGCAAATCTGTCCTTCAGAAATGCAGGAGGTATGCTTTGCCAGACAAATCAAACAGAGAGTTTATCACCACCAGGCCTGTATCACAAGAAATACTAAAGGGAGTCCTTCAAGGTAAAAAAAATATACTAATTAATTTAAAACATTAAAAAGATATCAAACTTTAAAACTCACTGGTAAAAATAAGCCAAATTCAGAGTAATCTCATACTGTAATGGCAGAGTATATATCATATATCTTCAGTATGTCAGTATGTGACAAAACTTTAAAATAACAATAGTCACAATAATTTGTTAAGGGCTACACAACATAAACATGTATATTTATAATATCAGAAAGATAAAACATGTGCGTGTGTGTACATGTGTGCATGTGTGTGTGTGCGGGACTGTGGAGTAAAAATACCACACACACAGAATAAAAAATAAGGATGCATCTTCACTCTATTCTTTATTTTACTTTTCAGAAGCTCTTTAATTTTGACATCACTGTTTAAAGAGTGACATAATGTCAATCTCTATATTTTTCTTTTTTCTTTGTGGTTTTTGTGTCCTGTGATTTTTGTGTTACAGCAAAGAAATCTTTGTGAAGACCAATGCCATGGAATTTTCCCTAGGTTTTATTCTTCTGATTTTAGTTTCTGTTAATTTAGTAATTAACCATAAGTCCTCTAATTTCAGGTATTACATTAAGCTCACTAACCTGTGTCAAGTTGGTTTTTGCATGTGGTATAAGAAAAGGGTTCAGTTTCCTTCTTCTATGTGTAGATATTGGATTCAGTTTTCTCAACACAATTTGCTGAAGTAAACTTTCAGTTTATTTTCTCTCTGGAAACCAGTTCAATATGAAGAACCAAACATAAAATGAAAATGCATTCTCTAACTAAGCATTAGTAGCCACTTTTGTGTGTGCATGTCTGCTGTTATGCTCAGCACTGCATTGCTAGAAGATAGCTCTAGGAATATATGCTGTGGATATGATAGCCATACAAGTACTATAATGTATACGCCCTGTGCATATGAGTTCCCTCATGAACTTAAACTCTTCAGAACAGTATCATACACTCACCAGCACATTGTGGAAATGTGCACAGCCAAAAATCAGCAATAACAAAATTGCTGAGACATGGGTGGCAAAATGTCATTAGAATTTTGTAGAGAAGAAAAAAGTCTGCTGCCAAAAGGTCAAGTATCTTGTTCAAAGTGACACAAAATAGCAAAGTGTAGCCCTGGAATTATTAACTTCTGTTTTCTAGTCTAGTGAACCTGGGGTTATAGAATCTGACTAGGAAGGTCAAATCATCAGTTTTATGCCATGAGACGGGGATGCAACAGGAGTTGCTCTGTTCTTTTGCTCCCTCACCTGGAAGCCACTTGATGACTTCGGCCTCAGCAGCTCTCTCTATCCTGGGAAAACTGCATTTGAAACCAGACTACACTAAAAGTCAGGACTTGTACCTGACTGTGAATTTCAGATCTCCTGCACTCTAGACTACTCAATAATTTTATCTAATCAGAATCTCCTTTTGTTCCATGTGTGTTTCTTTTGTTGGGAAATAGCCTGGTGATCACTTCAGAAAGGTAAGGGTCTTTTGGTTGGAAACACCTAGAAAACTAACAGTAGAAACAGCCTCCAGGGTCACTGACACATAGGTAGGATGACTGGTTTCTCCACATCTGTGCTGAGCCTGTGCCTTTAAATACTGTGCTATGTCTAAGTGAAAGTTGAAGGTATATTGAAGCTTTATAACAAATAAATGATTGTCACTTTTATTTGCCGGGGGCATAACACTAAGTTTTGACACTACTAACCAGGACCTCCTTAAATTTCCTTCTTATTTGGCACGTGGACCGTATATTTGTGTGATACTCTCTACAGTAGGGCTCCTTTTCTTCATTCGCATCTGTGTCCCACCATCAAATATGGAGGGTATTCTTAAATTCAGGTGTTTATAAAAATGACAACGTACTGTTGAGAATAGCAAGTCTCTCATCCGGATATCAGAACTTTTACTTAAAGCTGAGAAACTGGATGAAATAACAAAGGAGTATACAAAAATAACAAAATATTAGGGACGAAGACCTGGAACAGTCCAACACTAATAAAAGGAAAGAAAGGGGATGCCTGAGCTACTAAATAGCAGTAACTGTTGGGATGGAAGAAATGCCCCCAGAAACCCTGTTTTAATGCAAGATGAAGAAAATGAAAAGAACTGCGGAAGAAACAATCATCGCTTTAAATTTTGCTGAATGGATGCACTAAGTGAAGGCCAGGTTTAATCCTTGGTATGAATGTGGAGGCCACTGGTGATACTCACGGAGGTGTTTTTGGTGGATTGGTGGGGCAGTATCCGATTGGGGTGACTTTAAGAAAGAACAGAAAATGCTGGAGATAAGTGTACACAGTTGTTTCAGTGATTTTTTATGCAGTAGTAGCTGTTAGAGAAACTGGAGTAAAGAGATTTTTTAAAAAATTTTTTCTAAATTCGGAGGCATGGTGGCATATATGTATAACTAGAAATACTGAAACCCTGTAGAGAAAAAAATAGGATGAGGTTGAAAGTCATAGGGAGAATTGCACTGTTCTTGAGTAGGTGACAATGGATATAATCTTAATATACACATGGAAATATTGGATTCAGCTAGAAGCATGGGTTTTTGGATCCCACAGCAAAGTCCTCCTTGAGCCTGGCTGAAGACCATGACAGTGTCTTCCCTGAGTCCAGATGGAGGCCATGACAGTGTCTCATGGAAGTCTGTACCAAGGATCAGCACTAGGAAGGCCCAGAGATCAATAGTGGAAGCTAGAAAATCTACACCATCAGGATGAAGGATCTGTGCCAGCGGGCTGAGTAATCTGCCCTGGAGCCAGGAAATAACTTTCGGTGTCAGGTCAGAGCTCCCTCAAAGAGAACTGCAACCATCTTCAGTGACAATGAGCACCTGAGCTCCTCAACAGTGAGAACAGCTGAGTTTATATCAGGAAACCAGCACGACAAGCTTCTCCAACAGCAGATGCCATCTCTGCCTCTACTCCCTTTTATGCTGTTGACAGCAATGTTCAGGGGGCCTTCTACACCCAGAACCATGTTTATTCAGTTTAGCTGGGTGTTACAAGTTGACCAGTAGCTAATCTACAACAGAAGGGATCTGCGTGACTTACGAAGGACTGGAGGTTAAAGTGGCTAAGGAAGGAAATAAAGAACTTAAGGTTGTAGGACAATCAATTAGAGATCCTGTTGGGATTGAGATGTTTAAAGAAACTGGAAAGACGGGAGGTGATCTGCAAGAGGAAGGGCACGCAACTAGGAGAACAGAGGGTTCATTGTGGCGATGGTGGGGTCTGGAGGGTGACCATGAGGCCCTGGTATGATGGGGCAGAGTACTAGTGGTACTGGAAAAGTCCAGAGCCCTGGAAGATCAGTTAGTTGAGGGAATTATTCACATGAACACCAAAAAAGAGATAGGATGAGGACTAGAGTATGCATTTACATATTTTTAGTAATGAGGACAATGAGCTGAGTAGGAGGGTAGAGAAGGCCATTGGATGACAGCAATAGTGAAGGGCAGGGCGATACAGTGTGCTGGGATTAAAGAGGGGATTCTTATTTTCAAGAAGAGGGAGTTCTGCTGGGGATACACCTCAGAGGCACAGCGCCTGCCTTGCAAGTGTGAGGTTCTGAGTTCTATTCGCAGTACCCCCCAAAAAAGAGGGAATTCTTGTCTGAAAGTAGCAATGACAAGCATGAAGGTCACTCATCCATGCCCTGACTTAGAAGGACAAAAGCTGTGGGAAAAGCAGAGAGACACCATTTGAGAGGGGTGTAAGAGAAGCAGTATCCCCCAGGGAAGAGCCAGATTCTAGTCAGAATAAGGATAGGAAGAGAATATTCAAAGACCAGACTGTGATTAATGACTGGTCTTCCTCATAACTTGTCTTATAATATCCAAGTAGAAATTCCAGCAACATCTGTGCATTTTATAAGGTTATCATTCAAAAAGTTGGATATTTTTTCTAGTATTTTGTCTGTATTCACATTACCCACAAGATACATTCTCACTGAAATGGGCCATGGAAATTCTGTTTATTTAGCTTGAGATTTTGACTGTGCAAATGATCTTTAACTACTTAATTGAATTTAATAGATCAAAAGTAGGAAAATCTGTATGCTTGGCTGGGGTATTATAGGCTTATATATTTGGGTGATGTAAATAGGATAGAAAACTAAAGCTTGTAGATTACTTACCATTACTAAGGTCAGAAGTAGGAATTGGAAAGAAGTTAACAGTCTTGTAAACCCAGGAGTTTCTTGCTGGTGAAAGTAGTTTAAAATGTACAAAATAAAAGGATACACTGGCCTTGTAAATTGTGGGTATTTGTTTATTCTTGTGAATTTTCTTTGTGTAATAAAATGCCTTTCATTTTGTTAGCCAGTATTTAAAGTTTTAGTTTTCTTCCAATTAATACCCCATGGGCAATAAACTATGCACACTACTGCTAAAAACAAACTAGTTTTTTTTTTTTTTAAAGAAAAAAGCAATGATTACTAAACACCAGAATTACAGTTAACATTAAAACAGATAATGTTGGCCTACAACTCTTTGCCTGTCTCTGTTACTACCAAAATGGCAACTGGTGTTTACAAGCCAAATTACTGACTCTATGGTGCTAAGAACATTGAGAAAAGAACAATGCTAGAATAAACCACCCTACCCCCACAACCTCCCAGCCCAGGAGTCCAGGGTTCTGAGCATCCTGAGGACAATTTTTCTCACCCTGCTCCAGCTTCCACACATCACTCTCTCGTCTTCCTTCAGTGGAAATTGCTAAATTCTGCTTTCTGAATCCTGTGCAATGGTAACTCCCTCTCAGTTTTTCTTCTGATAACCATTCTTTATTTCCTTGTGTAGTCCCAAGTAGAGATGGTGAAAGTAAAAATAGAAGAATCACAAGATGGAAACTGCATGGAGCCTGGACAGGAGTTCTCACAGTGATTCTCTGCTGTGGAGAGAGCTCCACAGTGAGGAGACATCGTCTCTAACTTCCTGCTTTACTCACTTGCTTCCTTTGCCCATCTTACTGTACCACACAACAATGCATGCAAGCAGAAGGATATTCTTGGCACCAAAATGTCGAGAGGCCTTGTGCTCATTTGGGAATTTTTATGGTGAACTACTGTGATGCCAGTAGCACACAAAAAGAATATTTAGGAGCCCAGAAAAAGAAATACTGAACTGTCCATTACCACACTCTTAACCTTCTCTTACACTGATAAGATAAATAAATATTATTTTTGGAGGGGATGTATTTTGCTTTTATGCAGCTCAGAAAATTTTCCTACTCTAAACCAAGCTTAAGATATGCAGTATTTCTCCCATGGTTTTGGAGGGAGCTGTGAAAGAAAAATTTCCCAAAGTTCTGAGATATCTATGCAACAAAGAAGTTTGGGTGCCTTTAGTATATTATCCTGGTATCATAGGGAGACTGCAATATTTAATGTAGTAGTAACGGGGACATATTACAGGTTCACAGAAACAATAATAGCTGTGCATCAAAACTAGTTGTCATTGTTGTTTAGAAACCATACAGAGCTTCACTAAACAAGATGGTAGGAATTCAACAATGTTTGTTATATTGCACCTCATTGTCTTCAAAGTAGTGTTAAGTTTACCAGATATAAGCATATAAAATTGGTCAAAATAGAATAATTAAGCATTAGCTGTTCCTTTCAATAAGCCAATAAAAATTAGTAGTGCAATTATCTTAGCTGTCTTGTCTATGTGTGTGTGTGTTTGTAAATATATATATTATATATATATATATTATATATATATATATATTTATGAGACCATACTCATAAGTGGAATAAATCAGACTTGCATGTGTAAACATCATATTGTATTCCTAGTGTAAGAACCTGAAAGAGTAAATAAAATCCAAAAGGTATAGTAGATATTGTGAAAGGGAAAGAAACTGCTCAAAAGGAAATAAAAACAGATGAGAGAAAGGAGCAAAGAAAGAAAGAAGGGCAATTAAGTAAAATAAGTAAAATTATCAAGATTCAATATGTATGTGTATTGATTTCCTATGATGAATGTAATCACTATGTGTTGCAAGTGTAGTAAAAAATAAACTTAAAATCTCTAAGGAAAATGGTGGAATTATCTGACTTCATAAAGAATAATTTTTAAATTGCCAAGTAATTTATTCAGTGTCTTATTATCCATGCTAGGTACCATGTTTCTTATACAAGAAAAAAATTGTAGTTTTTATTAACGAGTGGGCCTTGTTGGGATGTAACATGTACATATGAAACAGATTAACTATAACTATAAATACTTGTTACCAAAATTAATAGAATATACAACAATTTTAAAAGTTTATTAATAAATTACAAGGGGCTCTCATTAAATGCAAATTTGATTCTGAAAGTCAGTAACTGGACCCAACATTTTTCATTTCTAAGCAATTGCAGGTAAAATGATTCTTGGTGTGTGGCCCACACATCGAGTTACAAGTATATAAATCAGCACTGTCCAGTGGAAGTATAATTTGAACTAAAACTGAGAGCCACATAGGTAATTTTAACTCTTCTAATGGTCATGTTAAAAAAATGAAAAGAAACAGATAAATTGAATTTTAGTGTTGATTTAATCTACTATGTAATATTTTATCATTTCAACCTATGATGAATATAAAAATTATTGATACACTTTTTAGTCTGTTTTTCATTTTGAGACTTTAAAATCCAATGTATGTTTTACTGTTATGGAGCAGACTGACCATATTTCAAGTGTTTGATGCGACAGGCAGTTGGTGGCTACAGACTAGATAAAGCAGATATAAATGGGTATAAGTGCCATGAGCCTGGACAGAAAACAGAAAATCACAGACCATTTAGGAAGAACTGGCAGGAGCCTTGGTGTTGAAGGCTCACTAAAATTTGCCAAGGCAGTGGGGAGACAGAGAAGAGCATCCTCAGATGGGAAAGCATCTGGTCGACCTTGTTCATTTAGAAGTCTAGTGATACCCAGACTCCAAAGCTTTGAAAGGAAGTGAACAGTATCATTTCCAGCTAAAACCTGAATATGTTCTTACCTTAATTCTGCCTTGAACTGCAGGTGAGACAAGAAAAAAGAGTTTGTTGCCATATGAAAGATGTGAGAAATGTATGGCATTGGCCTTTAATGTGAAAAGACAGTCACCAGATATGGGCTGAACAAACATATTAAAGTTTGAAGGATATCAGTGAAGTCTTGGCATTACGTGAAGCTATTTAGATCCCTGCCATATCTATGAAATTCTGTGGCCATTTTTTTGAGCATATGATTTTAGAAAGAAATTTGTAACAAAGAGGAGTTACTGAATCCTCTGCTCCACCTATCAGTGAAGGCGATGACATTTAAATTGGAGATACTTGTGACGGTAAGAGGTCAAGTATGTCAAAAGCAAAGAGTCTGACCCTGAAAGGATGACCAATAGCTTACTGCTGCTATGAGTGTGACAATTCTCATCAGCATCAATGTCATTGTGTTACCATCCTTTAAAGCCCACCTCCATGAATCTGCATGTTGCCTGAGTGGAAGGGGTGTGCAAGACATGAAGGTTCACTCTAGTACTGCAGCGTTGCTTGCCCAGGCAAAGCTTTCTCTCTCACACACTCTCACTCTCATTTATTAAGTTGTGAAAATTGAATCTAGGATTCTCCTAACTCTAAATCCACAAGGCTCATCTTCTCCTAGAAGCCATTTCTGATCTAGAAGGTGCCCAAGTAAACCACTAGTACACCTCCCTGCAGGGTTTGCTATAACAGGAGTAATAACCTCAAAATAAATGAGTTATTAAAGATAGCTTTATAGTCATACAGTATATTTTTATACTATACATAGAGTATAGTCATGGGCTTATGTTTTCTGTGGGGGAGAACATTGCCAAAGGCAAGCATAGAACCTTTCATGGACCCCTTTTCTTGAGGAAATCTAACTTCATTACTGCCACATGGACAATAGTGTGAGGCAGTTTAATGAGTTTCTTCCTTTCTTAACACAAATCCTGGGATAAGCTTCTTATCTGACTACCTCCCTTCCCCCATATGTAGCCTGGAGTGTCTTGTTTTCAGAGGTACAGCTTCCACCTTCCCTGCTGATGTCCAGAGTAACTTACTGTTAGCATTGTTATGAGTCATTGAAGAGAAATTCAAGTCACCTATTAAATCAGAGAACCATTTGGGGGAAAATAGTTATTTTATACTTCATTGAAGAGCTGAATTACAAAAGCATCATTTTATGTTTACACCATTGAACTCCTTTAGGAAATGTCACAGGGGCACCAGAAATGGGCAATTCATGACTCTCACACTGGAGGAAATTCCTTTCTTTGGCATTGTTTTTATACTGCTTCGAGCAAGCAACCAAATGTCAATTGCTGTCACCATCTCCATGGAATGTTTTAATTAACCCCTTCTGTGGCAAATGACTAGCCTTTCACCCACTTTCCTGGGAAACATTTCTCTAATCGGTGATGAAATTGGCCATTTTGTTCATTGAGCTGTCAGGGAAACATGCTTTGCACAAAGCATGACCAAATCCTCCAGACGTGGTCTGGGAGCTTGTAGGGAGGTGATGGCGTGTTGTGCTCTTTCTCTTGTTGAGAAGCCTGCCCGCCTGCTTGATTCCCAGATGGCTCGGCTTTCCCTCTCACTCGACTTTCAGATCTTACAGACTCCAGACTTCAATGATTGTCCTAAATCACAGTGAAGACAGATAGCTGAGTAAGATCACAATAATCGCCATTGAGAATATTTTTGTGTTGGCAATGTGTTTGTGTTTTCTATTTACTTCTGTTTCCTTATTATATATTCAGGATGATCAGAAACAATGTGGCTTGAGAGCAATTTTAAATAGAAAAGAATATTTTTTCACTTTTTCCAATAATAAAAATGATTTATTACCTCTGTTAAGGTTGATACATTGTGTCAACTTGGGGAGTCTAGAGGTTTGGCTGAGTGATTCAGTAGGAAACCAAGGTGCTTAATTTGTATACATCCTGAGCCTGTGGAAGAGGAAGGCATGGATACTGTGTGAGAGCTACAGGCCCCCTGAGTGTGGGTAGGCTGTTTACAAGGTAAGGGAGCAAAAGAGGCTGCTTGTAGCCATTCCTCCCTTTTGCTGGTTGTTTTTGCTGTGCTCTGCTGCCATGAACTGTTGCCCTCTGCCATGTGCCACTCTGCCTCAGAACCAGCCAAGTATGGACTTAAACCTCCACAAACTGTAAGCTAAACAAACCTTTCCTTCCTTCATTTGGGGAGTTGGGTGTTTTGTCTCAGCAACCAGAGAAAAGTAACTAAGACAACTTCCTAGACAGTATGTGGTATATATTAAAAAAATAAGAAATATCTCTGGGAAATATCAGCTCTTTGCCTTTTCATGTGAACAATGAGGTTAAATAGTACTGGGGGTTGAACCAAGGACTTTTGCACTGAGCTACCTCCCTCTTTTTCATTTAATTGTATTTAATGTCATTTTTTTTGAGACAGAGTCTTAAAACCAAAATTAATTTTATTTAATGTCACTGTGTTACTCAGGTTGGGATCAAACTTGCAGTCCTCCTGCCTCAGCTTCCTAGAGTACTAGTATTGTGCTACCATGCCCAGGTAAGGTCAGTATTTGGGGCAAATAGCCCCTATTTCGCAGAAAAAGAAACTGACTGAGGATCAGAATGTTTAAATATTGAACTTGAAATCACATAGCTGGTCAGTTGAAGAGTCAAAATGTAAATTCAGGTCTGTAGAGCTTTTTTGAGGGCATTTGTATTGTATGCTTTAAAAAATCAATAGCACAGAGAATTATAACGATTTCTGAAATTTAAGTTTGTATGTTGCCCAGCACTGTGCATGCATTAACTTTTTAAAGCACACGCTAACACCATAGAGGAGGTGTGCTTAGCTCACAGATAAAGAAACAGACTGAGACAATGTGGGCTAGAGCCCCCCAGCTAGTAAGAAGGACCCAGATTTGTGAATACCAGAAACCTGGTACAAGGGCTTGTGCTGCAGAGGCAGTTCAATCTCTTGGACTTCCAGGTCAGTTGCCAGGATTCCAGTCTTGGTATTTAAGGTTTGAATACCTTCAAGTAGGTTACTTCATTTCTCTGTGCAATTGTATTTCCACTTTTGATTTTTCAGGATTAATTACAAGATTATTAGGACCAAGTCTTTAATAGAGGAAACGCACAATAAATGCTGTTAAAGTTTGTATTAGTTGTTTTTACTTTCAAAAGTTTTTGTTTTCACTAACCACCAACCCCTCATTGCCTCTTTGATGCAGCATAGTATTTTTTCTTATTTATTTTTCTGGATTTGTTATTGGATAAATTTTTAATTTAAACTTGATGAAAAATGTTCCAAGGAGTCAGAATTTGCAACAATCATTACTCAATTCTGTGGCAAATTGCATTTCAAGTGAAATTTTAGAGGCCATGAATTCTGGTCACAGAGATGTGGAGAGGGAAATGTGCTTTTTTCAATTAGGGAATGCATTAACAGGTCCACAGGAAGCCTCAGAGACAAATCTGGATGGTAGCTGCAGGTGGAGAAAACTACCTGAGGCAGGTGGAGGAAACTGTCGAAGGCCCTGTGTCTTGCTCTACCCGCAATTGAATCTGTGTTGGTAGACTACTTGGGAAATGTCATCTTCCTGTCTGTGGCCATTTGAGCAAGACCTCGCTCTTAATTCTTGACTTGACTCACGAATGTGCTTTGGAATTTACTTCTTAGTATTACAGTTGTTTGTACCATATTAGTACAAACCAGGTAAGGCAGAAATGCTTCAGTTCAAAACTAACTTTTACCGAGTATAAAGATCTATGAAACTGGCATAGTTGCAAGTGAATTTTACACTTGTTTTTTCATAGGATATTAAATTTTTTCATCACATTATTTGGTGAAGCTTCTTGGATTTGGTATAATTAAAAGATGATAGGACTGAGGCCTGTGAGAGTTTCACTTTATTTCTGACACGGCACAATAATGTAAATTACCCTCAACAGTTTGGGCTTCGGTTTCTCATAGGTAGAGTGTGTGATATAGACTAGATGCAGGTGAGAAGACGGCAGCCTACAGCTCCAATCCAAAAATCCAAAATCCCATCGGTGCCATAAAGACTGGAACACAAAAGAGCAGAACCGGGAAACTGCAGCACAAAGCCTGAAATACTTATTTGTTTATTTTTATTTTGTTTTAAAATTATTTTTAATATTGAGTCTTACTATGTTTCACATAAGTAACCAAGTAAACTCAAATCCACATTCAAGTAAGATCATGACTTTGTGGGCTCAAGTGACTTCTTGGTTTAGCCACCTAAATACCTAGGACAATAGTTATGCCCAACACACCCAGCACAAAATATGAAGTATTTATGGTTTTTCTCTTTAGAGAACAAAATTTCTGATCCTGAATTTAATGATCTCTAAGATCATTTTTGCCTCTAAATTAGATCTATTTCTTGTCTGCTGAGTGACTTTAAGCAAGTTGCTTAAGCTTTATAGATCTCATTTTCTTTATCTGTAAAGCAGGAAAGATAATAGAAGAAAATACTTCAAAGACTTGTTGGGTAGATTAACTGAGGTAATCCATGTAGACAGCACAGGGTCATCTGAGTGCATCATGCAGGCGCACATCTATCATCACCACCCTAAATAATAGTGATACCAGTTCTTTATTTTACTAAAATATTAACATATATAGTTATATACAATTCTCACAGTTTTGTTTTAAATAATTTTAGCCTCTTATCTCATGGAAGACTTAAGTCCATCATCAGGAATTTGTAGACGTGGCTGACATAATATTATTACGAGTATCTGGGCCCTCCCTGACCCTCCCTGGGACAATTCTGTGAGTTTGCCTTCTGTGCATTTAATAACTGGAAAGATACTCTGGAATTTTTGAAAACAAGGATCTCACCATGTGTTTTCTGTACAAGTTAGGTAGAGAGGTATCTGGAGTTTTAAGCCAATATAGAGTCTAGATAAGATAGAAAAACAAATGACCCTGTGGGTTTGCACAAGAAAATGGCATATTCGCTATGCTTATCTACTAACATTAAAACCATAAGCACTTAAAGATAGAAGTGGAAAATGTTATTTGAACAATTCAGTTGTCTCTGGGCTTTTCCTTGGGGGCAATGGATCACATCAAATTTTATAGTTACAATTCATTTCCCCTGTGCACATAGGAAGCAGTAAAATTCTTAATTTCTTTGTCCAAACATAGCCAGGATCATTGTGAACAAAATCTGTTCCTTGAGAAAGGAATCCAGGCATCTGGTGGTTCCAGTGTTTTCCTTTGAGGTTTGCAGGAAGGTGAAGACTGTTCCAGAAATACCCCAGGAAAAAGCTGATCAACTCCCATGGAGGAAAGCAGGATTCTCAAGACTGCCTTTTATGGTAGGGAGCTACTAAATGTCAATCAGTGCTCATCTCTAAAGCTATGTTGCATCTGCTTCAGAGAAACACTGCTTGATGTCACAGTGGCTGTCTAAAAAGCAACCCTTTTCAAAAGAGCAAATGGGACTGATCTCAGATATAAACGAGGTGCAAAGTCCAGTCCATGATTTAAGGTCAATGTTACTCAGTTATGAGGCTAGAAGATGATGAATTCTACTGTAGTGAGTGTCAATATTTTACACTGAATTTTCAGAAACCAACAGGTTTTGAAGTGTTTCAAACCACAGATAATGAAAGTGAAATTTACGAGGAGCTTGTCTTTGCAAACAGAAAGTGGGAATTGAGACAAAAGGCCTGACAACTGAGACTCTTGGGACAACCAGGCTTATGTTCCTTATATTTTAGTGCATGCGCAATTTTAATAGCACAAATGGGTTCTTCAAGAGTGAGTCAATAGCATTATTTTCTTAATTGCTTCCAAATTATTTTTCCTTTTTCTTGTAGGTACTCTTATTCAATGTTATCTGCAGTCATGGTTCTGTTTTTTAGAAATGCATTTCTGCAGATAGCTCATTATGGTGGCATAAATGTTACTGCTGAGCACAAACTGGATCTCTAGATGTTCACATATAGAAAATGTACTTAGCTAGAACTTGATCTCTGCTGGATAAATGAGCACTGTGATATTTTGCTAGGTGAAGGGAGATGAGAGATGGTTTATATATGGAAGCAGGCAGTTAGGGTGTGACCTGCAATTACAAAATCCCAGAACACATGAGCATAACAGTTCCCATATGCCTGCATGTGGACTTCTCGTGAGAACTCAAGCAGCTTTGGATAGGACAGTCTGGACCTGAACTCAGCCTGTGGAGGGGAGATGCAAAAACACATCACTGATCTTCAAGCTGCTGCGTTTTCTCTTTCACAGCAGTCCACTCTCACATGGCAGAGTGCAATTTTCCCTACTTTCACTTGGTCCAGATTCTCTCTGCAGAGCATGTTTCCTTTCCTATTTTAAAAAAATATAAAATCTTTTGCATGTGTTCTGTCCAAGTTTTTGTTCTAAACAAGAATACAAAAACCACCTCTGGGAGTAGACCGCAGAACCTGGTAGTATTTGGCAAGCCAGCCAAGAAGGCCATTTGGGAAATGCTTTTTGTTTCCCTCTCTAAGAAGGTGCTTTTCTTTCCCTCTCTCTCCCTGTGTGGGGGTCTCAGGAAGCTTTCTCAGTGCACCTGGAATGGTTTCCCTGTGGGAGGGGGAGGAGAAAGCGCATGGCTTTGTGTTTTCCCAGCCAGAAATAGGCCCATAGTTCCTCCCAAAGTTTATCTGCCTTTTCTTTCTTCCCTTTCTTGTTTTGAGGCACTTGTTGTGGACACAAATCAGAAAAGACTACCAGAGAGCCAGTTATTAGTCCAGCCTCAGAATAGATTGCTCAGATTCCATGTGTGCAACTTAGAGTTGAGAATACCTTTTCCTCCTCGAATTCCTGTTCTCTACAATACTGAACTCAGCTTCCTCACTCTTCGGGGATTTATAACTTGTCTCCCGCTTAACTAGTTTCCTACTCCAGTTTACCCCTTATTGTACTCAAAATTTCATCTGTTCTTTTTTTCTAGATGGCCTTTATCTCTGGGTAGCATGAATGAATTGCTTTCTTAGGGCCTCTTTTTATCTCAGTCTATCTTTCTACCATGAATGCCAGCCATTCATGAGAATGTTAGTCACATGGGTTCACCATGTTTGTCAGCCATCTTGGTTGGTCATATGGGTCAGTCACATGGTTCTGCCATGCTTGTTTGCCATTTTTTTTCTTTTTTCAACTGACCTCATGAACACTAAGAAGTCTGAATTTATAGGTAAGAGTTAAGCGTTGACTTTTAGGAAAGAAGGCTCTTCCCCTTATCTGTTTTGCATTAGGTTAGATCCTCTCCTTGTTTCTTCTAACAGAAATTCAGATAATTTAGAAACACACAACTGATGGATCAAACAGAACAAAGGAACAGCTTGTGTTCAGTAAATGTTAACTGAAGTGGCTATGAGTATACAACAGTAGAGCCACCCTTATACTTTGAACTTGTAAAGGTTTCTGTGTTTCCTTATACAAAGTGCAAAAGTTTCCATTATAGGGTAAATGCAGGGGATACTTCTTGTCAAGTGTCTAAGGGAGCCCTCAGGTGGGCTGCACCCTGATTTGAGACCCCAGGGCTGTACCCTGGTCTCTTAAGTGTTTACTGTTTTTAAGGGAGCCCTGATATAAGGGGTCCCTGGGAAGGCTCTACCTAATCTCCTAAGAGTTTCTCACGTGCCTAAGGGAGTGCCTGGGTAGGGCCTCCACCCTGATCCCATAGGAGTTCCTGAGGGAGATACGAGACACTCCATCTACCCTTCTCTCTAGAGAATCAGGTGTCAGTGCACCCTGAGAAGCGCTCTGCTGATTCGATAACCTTGCCATGGGGCTGAAATAGGAAATGGCAAGAGACGGGAACAAAACGGCAGGCTAAATTACAATACTATTTTTCAGCTAGATTTTTTTTTTTTCTGCCAAAGGTAGGCAAAGTGATTTCACCCCTTACGTTTGGGCTTTTACGGTTCTTTATCTTTGGAAAGGCCCGAGAAGTATGGAATGTAGAGGCCTCCAAACGAGAAAAACTGATGTTGATGATTCTGCCCTCAGATGCTTACCTGGCTCTTAGAGGGATGTGTGTCTCTCCCACCTACTTTCACCAGTGGTTAGCTCTGCAGAGAGACCCAGTATTTTCATATGTGACCCATTTACTGGATATGGCCTTTTCTGTGTTCAACGGTTGAGATCAGGATGAGGATAAAAGGAGAAGGGCTGAGGAAGAATAAACAGGACAGACTACATATGGCTGTTGCTAAGCGCACCCAAGTTGGCCAAGGGAAGCCTAGGGTGCATCAAGATTTGAAGAACACAGGACACTGGGCACGTGACTGTACCAAGTGACTGGGCCTCGCTCCATGCGCCAGGTGGCTGATGTGCCCGACTCACAGCACTGGAGCACTGATTGTTCACACTCACAGTGGCCAAGCACCCCTAACCCTCCTCTCCCCTCCAGTGAGGCAGACTGAAAGGGCCTGGTGCAATCAGCACTGCCCTCTCCACAGACATTGCTGCCCTTTGCGAGGGACCCTGGGTGGCCCTGGACATTGCAGATAACCAGTTTCCACACCTTCGGCTTTGTTTTCACTCCCTCCCTTGAGAACTCTTCTCTAGATCTGTAGCCATAACTGAGGTTGAGGGCGGCCCTAGTTTGGACTTCTTTACCCCTCCTCTGGCATGTCACTTCAAAGCCCAAATGTTTAACACTCTGACTGTTTAATTGTGCTACAGTGACCTACCCCCTTGTTAGAAAGACATTTACTAGCAAAATTGGGGGGTAATTCCCCAATTTGAGCAAAGGCCAGGACTGGTTTTACCTTTTGGACTATGCCAGGCTTCCCTGACCTAATAAGTCAACTGGTAGATTTTATACATAGTATAATAGAATACCTGGGCAATAGCAGCTACTGCTGTGTTAATCAAAGAAAGTATGAAACTAACTTTGGGGCAAATACTAGAAGTCCTGACTCCCCATCAGGTGAAGGCTATTCTTGAGGTAAAGGTTGCTTGTGGCTGATGTGGAATGGCTCACCAAGTATCAGGCCATGCTTCTTAGATGCTCCTAAGGTTACTATAATGACTCGTACCACTCTTAATCCTCTTTGAGGCCTACAGGTTCTGAGTTTCACTAGTCTTGTGATTTCCCAGACCTATGCAAGCAGACCAGGCATCATCCCTGCCCTGCCAATCCCCTGAGGAAGTGTGGTTTGCTGATTGAAGTAGCTTTGCCCAAGAAGGACATCAAAAAGTGGACTATGCAGTTGTCAGTTTGCAGTAGGTCATTCAGGCCAACTTCCCCTAGAGACATTTATTAAGAAAAAGCAGAGCTCATAGCTTTTACTTGGGCATTGATATTTTAAAAAGACAAAAACCGGGGGATATAGCTCAGTGGAATAAGCGCCTGCCTAGCAAGCACAGGGTCCTGAGTTCGATCCCCAGTACCGCCAAAAAAATTAAAAAAAATAAATAAATAAAAAGACAAAAACCTAAATATCTGTATAGACTTCAAATATGTCTTTCTGATGCTACATGCCCATGCAGCAATCTGGAAAGAAAGAGACTTGCTAACTAATAAACAATCATCTGTAAATATAAAACTCTACAACTCCTCAGTCTGTCTTCCCAAGCAGGTTACTGTCTTTCATTACAAGGAACCAAAGAAAACATGCTTAAAGTCTCCTTCAGAAATCAAAAGGCTGGTAGAGAAGCAGAAAGGGCAGCCTTGCAGCCCCTCCAGATCCTAGCCTCATTCTCAGTTCCTGAGGAACCGTTAAACTGGTCCTTCCTCAAGGGACACACTGACAAGTTATGAAAACTCCCACATGGAACATGGTCCCTAGAATTTTCACAGGACTAGGAAGAAAGCTGCTCCTATAAAGCTCTGGGAGATTTGAGGCTCCTCTTCAAAAACAAGGATCCAGTATTGCTCCAGGTGCAGATAAGTAGACTCACCCTCATTCACCACTGTGGGAGACCGTTGAGAGACCTGTGGTCTGCATCCATCTTACTGCTGAGAGATCTGCAGTCCGCATCCATTTTGTAAGCTACCAGCCATCTTGAAATTTTAGTTTCGGTTTCCATATATGGTCAATTTCCTGTGGTTATGTAACACTTTCCATATATGGTCAACTTCCTGTAGTTCTATAACATCTTATGTAACAACTTCCATATACGGTTAACTTCCTATAATGATGTAATATCGTATGATGTTTGTACCTCCCTCCGTTGCCTGGTTACCTATTGACGTCAATCCCTGCTCCTGCACTGTATATAAACCCAAGACTTCCGTTCAATAAACGAGGCTTGATCAGAATTTTGTCTTGCCTCCATTTCTCGTGTTGCTTGTCTTTTTATCCCACTCCCCCTCTCTTTAGGAGCCTTCGTTGACTACCCGCGGGCCGGGACAAGTGGCGCCCAACGTGGGGCTTGAGCACAGGGGATCAAGTGAGGACGGCTGATCCTAAAAAGCATGTACACGTCTCTGACGGACTGGAGTTGGGAATTAGTCCGGCGCAGGAACCTGCTGCAGTCGGACCATAATTAGGTAAGGACAGTGATGATGGGACAAGCGATTAGTAAACATGAAATGTTTATCAGGGAGCTAGAGAAAGCTCTCCAGGCACGAGGAGTAAAGGTTAAATATAAACAGTTATTTGAATTTTTTGATTATATTAATGAAGTTTGTCCTTGGTTTCCTCTTGAAGGAACGATTGATTCATCAAAATGGAAAATAGTTGGTGATGCACTTAAGTCTTATTATACAGTTTTTGGGGTTGCAAAGGTACCGATAACTGCCTTTTCGTATTGGAACTTGGTTGATGAAATTTTATCTACAAAAAATTTTGATACTACTATTGCTAATGTGATTAGAACGGGTAAAATGATTTTACAAAATGAGGCTTCAGAACAAGCAGCAATTCAAAATCAAAACATGATAGATAAAAAAGATGAAGACCTCATGTCTTTTGATAGTGATAGTGAGGACGATCAAACTAAACAATTTGAGAACAAAGAATCCTCCATGACGGATATAAAAAAGATGGAACCCATGAAATCCGGCTCAAACCAGTTTGAATCTGGTCTAAAACAGGAAGTTACATCTACTCCTCTTGATTTAAGAAAAAATAAAATCACGCCCAGTCTTGATGACTCATTGGATGTGGGAGGAGCTAAGCCCAAAAATAAGTTATATCCTGATTTGTCAAAAATTTCTGAGCCTAAAATGGAGGAATCACATGACAGTGATGGTGATGTGGCAAAGATGGCTAAATACCGTGCAGCAAAGATGGCTATTAGATGTTATAATTTTGATTGGCCACCTAATATTCAACGTCCTCCATCTAATAGAACTAATCATGATGCTTCTCCATCAGCATATCCAGTCCTTAATGATCCTACTAAAAAATTAAAGACTAATATTAAACTTATTAAAGAACGAATAAAGTTACAAGTAGAACAAAAAGATCTTTTGGCTCAAGAAATTAAACTTAAAAAGAATCATCAAAGCCTTTTATCTCAGTTACAAGATTTAAGTATACATGATTATAAAACACAATTGAGTACAAAAACAGACACTTTACAAAATTTGAAGCCAAATGTAAAAGGTGTTGTTTCAAAGCCTATTCCACAAGTTGATCCTTTTATTGATATGAACAAATTAGAAACATTTCCGGTAACTGAAACAATAAATGATCAAGGACAAGCTTTCCGCCATCTTCAGACTTTGGATTTTAAAATGATAAAAGAGCTTAAAACAGCAGTGGCTCAGTACGGAGCTACAGCTCCTTATACTATAGCCATTCTAGAATCTCTGGCTGTTAATTGGCTTACTCCTGCAGATTGGTATTTATTGGCTAAAGCTACTCTTTCTGGAGGAGAATATCTTTTATGGAAATCAGAATTTGTGGATAATTGTAAAGACATTGCTAAACGTAATCTTCAAGCAAATAATGGATGGACTTTTGACATGTTGGTGGGAGAAGGCAATTATGATTCTAAAGAGGCTCAAATGTTATATGATCCAGGATTGTATGCACAAATTCTTGCAGCCGCAAATAGGGCATGGAAAAAATTGCCTTCCAAAGGAGATATGAGTTCCACTCTTACTAGCATTAGACAAGGACCAGATAAACCTTTTTCAGATTTTGTTTATCGCTTACTTACTGCAGCCGGCAGACTTTTTGGAAATGCTGACGCAGATACAGATTTTGTTAGACAATTGGCTTATAAAAATGCTAATGCTGCTTGTCAGGCTGCTATTCAACCATATAGAAAAAAGACTGATTTACAAGGTTACATACGTCTTTGTTCCGATATTAAAACTGCTTATCAACAGGGTCTTGCTTTGGCCGCTGCTAAAAAGAGTATCTCAGTACAACAATATGTAAATCAATGACAGAAATGTTTTTCTTGTGGAGAAACAGGTCATTATGCTAAAAATTGCACTAAAGGGAATAGAGATTTTGTTAATTATCCTAATATGAAAATACTACAAACATGTCCTAGATGTGGAAAAGGTAAGCACTGGGCAAAAACTTGTAGATCAAAAATAGATATTAATGGTAAGAAATTAAATCCAATAAATCCATACTGGACTCCTG